>JAQGAP010002394.1:0-15301 GCA_034697805.1 Orchesella bifasciata | reverse complement strand
AAGGCCAGCAACACCAGTCGGCTTCTTCTCAGCAAACTCAGCAGCATCAAGTCAACAATCTTCTGGAAAACCCTGGATATCAACAGCAACATCAAACCTATATGCAAAATCAACAACAACTTCCTGTCAACTATCAATCACCTCCCCAATTACACCCCAACAACTATAACCAACCCCAGAATCAGAAACAGGGACCAGTTGAAGTACAGAATAAACCTAATGAACCCGCAGGAGGCAACTGGCTTTACCAACCGCCTAGTCCCCCCGATCCTCCTGCTAAAAGCTGTAAGGAGAAACATGCAGAAAGTCTCGAAAGCGTTAATTTACATATGTACATATTATAAATATAGAACGCGTTTGATTTTAAAGCTCAAGAACAGCAGAGATATGAAGAGGAGTTGAAGACTAGGAAAACCAAGTGGGATATTGAGGACGATGACCGAAGAAAAACTGAGGGCTCGTTGAATTATAAAGATAAAAATTTTGAAATCACGAAAACTCATGAGAAACGGAAAGATTTGAACGGTGAAGGGAACCGAATTCAAAATGGCCAACAAGTTATCATAGGACCGAATGGTGGCTACCAGCAAATTCCTCAAAATCCGCCTATTGGGCCCCCCTCACCGCCCGTTGAAAGCCAATTTAAGGTTCCCGAAGGTTATTATAAGGATAAAATTAAACAAGATCAGAATTTCAAATTTATGGATGTAGTTTATGGACCTCCGCCATCAAATCCAAATCGAAATCATGCTAATAAGGCTGTAAATCGACCTAACGATGATAATCGTCGTCGTAATCAAAAGTCTCATGATCGCTTTCAGCTGCCGGCTCAGCAAAAATCTTCACAATCATCAGATGCAGAAGGCTATGGTAATAGTCCTCCTGGCGCTGATGGATATGGAAAGCACTTGCTGGAAGACCCTCCTGCTGAAATTATATATGATTACGGATGGTTTGATGATGATAGAAATCGTAATCATGCATGTTGTGCTGTTCATAGTCATTTGGTGACAATCATAATGATTACATTAATTGGAATTTTTGGATAAAGTATCTCTTTTTATTTGTATGCAGGACAGGCTTTAGTTCTAAAAAATAAAATATTGGAACAATCCTTTTTAACGGTGAAACAAGGCTGTGATCGTTTTGGTGTTGAAGCTGAATCGATGTTTTTTGTCTTCATTTCTACACAAATGTGAACAAGTGTTCGTTATCAAAAACCGGTGGAGTGAACAAGGTTTATTTTTATTGATGTGTACTATTTTTTACCCGTCGGTGGACTGTTCAGTTCCAGATGAGCATGGAGGTTGGTGCACCACCGCATTGGTTGTTACTGTAGGCAAAACAAAAGAAGTAGAAGTAGACGTGACCCTTTCGTGGAGATCCATGTATTGAGGTATTCCTTGAGGAACGAGTGTGGAAATAATGCTTGAAAAAAATTCTTTTATTTGGGTGAAAGTTGGTCTTGTCTGAGGGTCCTCCTCCCAACAGCTTTGCATTAATTTATAGCTGCAAAAATCATTTGGAAAAGGAAATCATAATGAATGGTTATGCAGTTTCATAATACTCCATTTAATTGTGTCCTTGCAACTTACACGTCTTTCGTGGCACTCGGCGGCTTATTAGGTCGCTTTCCACTGACGAGTTCGTCTAGAAACATATCATTATATGAATGTAACGGATACGGAACTTGACCTGTTTAGACGGATTTATTTTTTTTTTTTTGCAGGCGTATTCATATGAAGATGGAAAGAGGATGAATGAGCTTACATCTTGGACTATGCTAACAGGTGCATGCATAATCACAGGAGAAGCTGGTGCATAAGCATTAGTGAAGTTCAGGGAAGCAAATGAGACTTTACATGCTAGATAGATGATTATGTTTATGCACATCATAATGCAAACAGCTTTGGTCTTTTAAGGAGGCAAAGCCAAGCCGAATATTTTTATTATCCTTTTGCATTCTCCAGCGGTATTTGCTATGTCTCAGAAATGCATGTTTTGTCATCCTCATTGTTTTTCTGAAAGGAACCTGGTCAAAGCTTATTGGCTAAAATAACGGTGACAGTGATTGGTTAAAATGCATTTTCATTTCAACTCAGTAGCTAAAACCCAAGACTTGGGTTTGCATTATGATGTGCATAAACATAATCATCAATCTAGCATGTAAAGTCTCATTTGCTTCCCTGAACTTCACTAATGCTTATGCACCAGCTTCTCCTGTCATTAAGCATGCACCTGTTAGCATAGTCCAAGATGTAAGCTCATTCATCCTCTTTCCATCTTCATATGAATACCCCAAAACTGAAGTATGCATGATAATGAATTCAATAAATCCGTTACAGACCCAACGAAAAAATTTCAAAGAGGAGAATGGAGTAAGCCCACACATCAGATTTGACAGAGAATTTCATATCTTGGAGGCATTCCAAGGCAAGCCATTTCCACGGCAGAGGGCTTTGTTGTTTTTTAATATAGTTGGCGTATTCAAACAACTGACGAGACAGTCCAAAGTCGCCAATTTTCGCTACAAGATGTTCAGTCAATAAAATATTTCTTGCAGCCAAGTCTCCATGAATAACTTTTTTATTGCTGAGAAACTCCATTCCATAGGCTATTTCCTCAGCCCACTTCATCAAGGTAATGGTTGTAAGTCCCTCCCTGTTAGGATGCACGAAGCTTTCCTCTGTTATCACAACATCGGTCATTATTTCCCCATCTTGGCTCACATAGTTCTTGTACCGTTGTCGGTTATCCCTGAGATAAGAGAGGACGTTCCCATTCTCGCAATATTCAATCGCAATGAAGATTTCCCGATTCTGAATATTTTTTGTGTAAGCACCTACCAAGTTTACTATATTTGGATGGCTTCCGATAAAGCCCATGATTTTGAGCTCGGAAAGTAGAGCCTTGAAGTAGCCAACGTCGTCCATAGGCTTGGCAGTTTTTACTGCGACCCTCGTTTGATCCCCCCGACGGTGGACGGTGCCACGAAGAACAATGGCGTAAGCTCCACTTCCCAACACAGTACTCATGTCTATTTCCAGTTGTTCCCTTCCGATTTCGTAGCCTTTGTTGTACGGTAAAAACGGAGCATAGTTGTTAACCTCCTCCGAGCTGGAATGGTGTTGCAGAAACTCAGGCTTTCCAAAAATGAACTCGTCAACTTCCGCTTTGCTCAGAAGCTTCAGCTCCTGGTTTTGCCTCTTTATCTTCCAAACGAGAAAGCCAACGATTGCAGTAACAAGAAGAACTACAATGGGCACCACAATTCCCAAAATTAGGCCAATATTATCATCCCCTCCACTGATCCTGTTCCCTGAAGGATCCACCACTATCTGGGTAGTCGAGGAGTTTGGGTGTGTGACAACAAATGTCTTTTCCGCTACATCTAATAACCTGTTTTCTGCTTTACAGGTGTATGTACCATGCAATTCGTTCACTTTCTCCATGTTTGTAAAGCTAGGAAATATGAGAACTGAAACGGTGTCCACTTGACTTTCTTTTTTGTTGTCTTCTAAGATGTCAGTCGAAATTGGGCGGCCTTGCTTATGCCAAGTGATAGACGGCTGAGGATCACCTCTTGCTTTACAACGAATTGAAAACCCAGGATTACCTGTATATACCCAAGCAGTGAGTCCAGCATTTGACTCCTCGTTCTCTACAGTGACGTTTATTGGAAGTTTAACTCTCAATGGAATCCTTTTCTGGATGGATGCTGTAGATTTTTTTCTATAATTCTCGCAAACAATCCCGGTAACTTCTGCAGAATCCACGCAAACCTTGGTGGTGAAATTCATAAAACCTGAATCTCGCTCTGGTGTCAATTTGAAATCCATTGGGACTGTACGTGTACGTGGTAAGGATCAGTCTCATACATAAGTCTCATAAGTAGTTAGAATAAGTGTGGCTAGTGAAAACGTACCTATATGGTTCATGGTTCCGTTGCGGAATTGGAATCCGATTCTTGTCGCCAATGCAAAATGGTAGAATGAAGAGATGCAAGAAATTGTCATGTTATCACCAGCATACACCACGTAAGGCAGCGACGCATTGTTAAAGCGAAGATCACTTTTTGCAGCGCATAACGAGATGAAATCTCTCTCCAAAATTGAATCTGTTGGCTGAGGCTGAGGGTACACATCTAACAAACGGAAGGAAAGGTATTTAGAAAACAAATTCATATATCGTTTTCGGAAAAGACAAGACAAGTTCATACAAAGTTGCTGACGAGTTCTGGCATCATCCTCTGGACAAAATGTTTTAAGCGAGTGGAAGAATGGCAGTGCTGCCGACTTGTTATCATGGGCTTCTCCATCCCTTTGACAATAAACTATTCCAGAGGATGGAAAATTTTCCCCTGTTGACCAAATGTCTGCTGGAGCTTTGTGTTCTGTTTTTGAATTTCTCCAACGGCTGAATCCTGTTTCCGAACAGTGCTAGAGACAAAGATATGTTACAAACTTAAAATGCCATCGAAATAGTAAAGTTTGCTTTCAGCTGCAAAGTTTTCACATGAATTCTGAATACCTCTTTTGTGTATATTCTTTGACAAGTGGTTTCGTCATAGCAGTTGCGTTCCAAATAGTCAAAGCTAATGTTTGCAGGTGCTTCCATTGAACAGGAAAACATCTTGTCATGTGGAAGCCACCTCAGTTGTACAGAACAGCCCGTATTTCTCCCACGGGGTTCAGAATATTTAGGAGGTAATCCACTGACTGTAGGCCATTGGCTAAAATCCCGAGACACTACGAACTTAAGTGTGGAATTTGCCCCTTTTGTAATTTTAATAGAAGATTGTAACGTATCTCGTTCACGTTCGCGGACATCAGAACAACTAAATTCCATGTTGTTTGGAAGGGATTCCAGTTTTTCATACTTCTTCAACTTCAAAATTATCCCCATTATATTCCTATTCTCCGGTTCTTCAAAATGCCGGATCTCATCAATGTCCCATTCTTTAGTTCCAAACGGCCTCTGAGAAAGCCACTCAATAGGATACGAAGCATTGCACCTGAATTCCAGTGTGAACTCACGCAAGGCATTAGCACCATGAAGCACCGCTTCATTTCCTACACCATTCCATTTGGGAAAATAAAGATTGTTTTTGGAGTCAGTGACTGTGAAGTTGATGGTTGGTCTATGAAGCTCATAATATCTTTCCGTGGTGGTTTGATAGCGTCGGGTAGTGTGCCAAAAACTTTCAGTGCTGGTACTACTTGTCGCCCAAAAGTCAGAGGTTGGACTTCTGGTTGTGGTTGGGTAATGGGGCAAAATCGAAGGTCTGTTCGTTGTGGATTGCAACTGAGATACGATCAAGGATCTCCTTGTTGTCGTAGTTGATCTTCCTGATTGCAAATTAGAGGGGTTTGTATGAGCAGCACCATCGTGAATGTTTCCATTTGGTTGCCTCGTGGTCTGGACACTGCTACTAGTTCCAGTTCCCCAATATCCATTCGGTTCGGTAGTAGATTGCCTCGGGTAAGCATAAGTTGTGGTAGGGACACCGGAGCTAGATGATGTTCTTTGTGCCCCGGTATTATGGATGATCCCAATTTGGAATACTTGGAGTAAAATCCAGATTTCCTTCTTACGTTGCAATTGCATAATTATAAATATATTAAGCCAAAAACTTTAAGAATGCCAATGTCTAATGACGAAGAAAATGACCTGGTTTGCAAATGAATCTATAATTCGTTATCAACTCCATTCTTTGTCTTTTGTCTTTGTCATGCTTTGTATGAATAATAATTTGCAAGTTGAATTATGAACAATAAGGAACGTCATGTAAAACCCACTGCGTCATGTATGTGCAATACAATTCTACTTCTACTCAAAACCAAACAGGCTATTCATGGAATAAAACAGTATACGTGTCCAGACATTTCTGGTTATGTGGTTAATATTCAATTTTTGGCCAAAAGGGATTTTACACATGTTTTCCTATACTTCCAGTGTCCAAACCACTTTTTAAAGTGGAGCAATGCAAAAATATATTATGTGTGTTCATGACACGTGAAATGATATGATAAATTAGAATATTTTGATGCACAATCTTGTTTTTAATCTTCGAAGGTCAACCATCAATCATAACTGTGTTTTTATTTATATCTCATCGTCACAATTAAAAAAAACACTCACGAGCATACACAATTATTCATTTAAATTCTCCTTAAAATTACTTAAAATTTGTCTTTTTGCACTCCTTCTTCTTCGACATTGACAACACAACATGTACACAACATTCTCCGTCATCTTCTCATTATACACAAAAACTGATAACTTGATAAAAGTGTTCTTTTCTTCTAACTCATTTTATGATGATGATATAACGTCAACGTCTTTGATCTCTTCATCAATTAAAGATTGTCATCAAATAAGTGGGTAGCATTAGATTCATTTTGTAATGCTGTGTAGTAGTCCTCTTCTTCCCCCATCATAAAATATATCATATTATCATATCAGTCAACAATAAAAAAGGCACAAAAACACGCACAATGTATATTATATTCTCCTTCTTCATTAAAACGGACTTTATCAGGGGAAATTATGTTTTGGGGGAAATCATCGATTCATTTTCATCTTAAATTATTTGGAAAGATGAATATAAATATATAGCTTTGCTCCTCCCTCCATCAGGAGAAATAGGAACGGGGATTGATTGCTTGCGTATTTAGCTATTTACTACAGACATTTTAGTTTGTGGGCAGCACAACAATTGCGTTGAATGTAGGGCGAGGAACAATACTTGTAACCGTAGCGGGTGAGAAAATCGCGGCAGTTGTAACCTCCTCCGATACGACTCACTCGATCTACGCAGGCTCCTCCCTCCCTTGTTTCGTCTCCTCCTCCTCCAGTTTTCTTAGAATTAGTTGAATTATTACTGCTAGTATCACTACTTTTGCCTCCTAAAATTGAAAAAAAGCAAATAAATTTATTTAAAAGTCATCCAATTCCAGGTAGGATGTGAAATAAATAAATTATATTTTAATTTTGTTTGTTGGTCATGCATCATGCAAAAAAAGGGAGCATGTCAAAAAGTTAAAGCAGATTTTAAACCGTAAATCGCTTTTTCGAACACGGATTAGTATGCGGATTTTTGATTATGTAAATTGGTTTTGGTATGTGTGCATGCAGATAAAAGGGATAAGGGGGAGTTATAGGTGGATGAAATTTAATTATAATTTTTTTTTCGATTTCTTTATGAATACTTTGGTCTGTCTGGTTTGGACTTTTATCTTTGGATTTGAGTGATCGCCCGTTATTGCTAGCTGTTGATGAGCTTGAGGATGATGATTTTGCTTTCGGTGTCGTTCTTTTTGTTGTTGATGGGGTGGTATACGTCTTTTTGGCGGTTGTGACCTGCTTCGGCTTACCGGTAGTAGTTGTTGAGGTTGTCGTTGACACGACATACCTGTTCATCCAGCGTCCAAACATAAAAAGTACATACATATGTACAGTACACAATTATTGTTAATGTTCCCAATATTCACAGGAAATCAACTAAAGTTAGTACTGTTCAATAAGTTGCTCTTCATTATACAAATTTTAACAACTCGCTAGAATATTATACAAAATTCCCTCTACCTTCATCCATTCACAACTGTTCACCCAAAAGTAACTTATCAACTACGTTTTCTGTTAATGGGTTCCCTAAATAAAACTGTTAAATTATTTTACAAAGTTACATCCCCCGGAACAATATTGGTCTAGTTAAACTGGTGTTCTCACGTTACCCCAAAAACTCATGCAATCCAACCATGTTATCCTCCCGAATATCTTCTATACCTACCTCGTACCAGTAGTATTAAAATTTCAGTAATAAATGTTATTGGCTTTCATGCAGTACAATTTTTGTTAGTTGTATAAAGAACAATCAAATTAATCTCACCAAATCATGCATTTCACATCGTGTATCGTATTAGCAAATCATGCGTTATGTCGATGATTAAATGACCAAATTAAAATTAGTTAAGTTTCAAAGCAAGTTATTACACAATGCTTTGGGCATGCACACTTACACCATCCTTTTTGTTATTTACATACACACATACACATATTTCCCTATGACATGACCATGCTTCTCGTTGACCTCAATTTTGCAGGCAAATTTCATTTAAGAAATCAGGTGTCATCACAATAAAGTACGATTCAAAAGAAGAAGTGTGAAAATGGTTGCAGTGCAAATCACAATAAAAGTGGAGCATTCGGTGCTTATAAAATATATTTCTACTTTTAAAACGACTTCTGGCTCTGTACAAGAAAAAGATAACGTTTTGGAAGTTGTTGGAACTTACGCCGAGGTGGGGAATGCAAATGACGAGCTCTTTGCGTAAGAGTCTCCACGAACAACTGCGGGTGTGATTTGTGAGTAATCTGGAATGATGTTCTCGTGCTCTACAACGCATCGCCCGCTAACACAATGCTGCTGTGAGGAATGAAAAAATATTACCAGTGATCAGTACCAAATAACTAACTAAAGCAGGGTCACCATTTATAAAATCTGTTGAATTATCATATCATTACATGGCCATCTCCACAAGGAGATCCTTCTGCGGCGGGTCTGTAAGCTACACAGTAGCCTGATGTAGCATCAAAACAAAATAGCTGTGCGCATACGCGATCGTCTTTCTGCAAGGTTTCCAAAAAAATGATAAATATAGTCAACAGTTTGTTCACACCACAGTTCAAAGAAAACAATGTTTATGTTGAATTTTTGTTTTCTTACAAAACAAGCGGAAGTTCCTCTGTCTTTACGACACTGTGCATCTAAACTCAATAATTTTCCTGGTAAAACCCTAGGCAAGGAACTGTCTTCATGTGGTGAGTTGTACAAACAAGTTGCTGTGTCACCACTGGAAAATATCAATTTCATATTAATTAGTGTACATTGCTCTTGCATGGAATTTTTTTTGGATATTCACTTCCTACAAAACATTTGCTACTTCAACTTACTTTAAGAAATGGTGGAATTGTGCAATTGAACAAGCAGACCATTGGAAACCCCTCTCGGTATGACGAAGATCACTCATGATGTAACCATCTTCCCAACGACACTTTTGTGCGCCTGGTCCACCCAAATAACTTGGTGCTGGAGAGCCATCGTGGACACATCCCAATCTATGACAAAATCATAATAATTTTTAAACTATTTTCATATTAACGGGAGTTAAAACATCTGAATGATTTTGCGTCCACTTACAGATGGCCGACCTCATGTGCGGCCACAATAATTCCTGAGAATCCTCCAGTATCCTCAACAATGGCTACAGAGTTCACCTTTTCCAGTCGCTTGTTGACCACACAAGCTCCTCCCACGTAGGCAAATCCTAGTTTTTTATACATATTTAGTTAATCTTGTCCACAGATGATAAAGCCATAAAATGCATATTATTCGTAAAGCATATTTTCAGCTAAGCACATGAACAGGGAAAACTTTATTCATGCAGTGTCAATTAAATTTAGATTACAAATGGGATTAGGAAAAAGCACAAGCATTTTATATACAATATATAATCGTTAGGGTTAACGTAAGTTATTTGAGTACGAGTAAAATTAAAGTTAAAAACATTCAAACATGCAGATGTTAGAACAATTATCAATTCAGCCACCAAAATAATCACGAAAATGTTTGATAACTAAATGTGAAAAATATTTGTTTCAAATTCATATGCGGTGCAGCATGCTTCTTTTCAAATATTCAAGTTATTCAGATAGAAGATCAAAGTTTAGAACGGCTTACACTACAGATTCATAATTTTTTGGCAAAAAGAATAGGAATAAAATGGCATTTGGAACTAAACGGAAAGTTCAGAATTTAAAAGGAAAATCATTCGCTTCGCGTGCGGGCGGAGGCGGAATATAAGAGCTTTTACGTGTGTTTTTTAAGAACAAAGCTACAGATTCTATTTGTCTCTTTGTTACCTGCAGTGCCGCGATTACAAACATCGTTTGCAAACTGTCTTCGACACATGTCTAATCTGTAAATCACAAGGAAGATTAGTACGTGTTTTTGGGTTTAGTTTTGTCACACTCTGGAGAGCTGACGAGTAAAAACCATTTGTCAACTCTCGCTTTCTCCAAGTCCAATTAGTTTTATTTACAAACATTATAGTTTTTACACACCCCAAAAAACCGTTGACCTTGTCACATTAAACATATAATAATAATCACAACTATAGTTGATAGGCACAAGTTGGAACGTTAGTAAGTTTGTTACGAAACATAGAACCTTATTGATTAAGTAACCCCTGATCCGATTCATTTTAAAATTGTATGCTTTTATCTTTCTATTCTCCTTCCATTATTCTGTACAGCGAATTAATAGCTCTTCAATTATTTTTTCTCCCTAAAAAATTCAAGTTTTAAAATATGGCAGTACCAGCAGTTCCACGGCTACATCGTCCACCTTCGCGGCGCCGACACATATCATACCTACAAGGAGAAGCTGTCATCTCACCATTTCCACACATATTTTTTCACATTTCATTCTTTGCCTAACGCTCATCTGAAAACTTTGTAGGCACCCTAAAAGACCTATACGTATACCTATAACTTTTCCTTTCGTCTTCATTATGGCGTTAAGCAACCTTTTAAAAATACAGTTTAACACTCCTCAAGTAAGAGTCAAGTTAACATCTAAATTTTCTACTGTCTAGTCAAGAATCATTTTAAGGGGCTGCTAATTGAATTTTTACTCGTGTGAATTATGGCGCTTATTGTAGAGTTCTCGTGTTTTCATATTGAATAGCGCTATCGTTTGTGGAAGAGTTCAAAAATTTCCCTATCCATTTCGCTCATCCAGAACCAAATATGCATTATTTACTTCTCAGAAAAACGATATATTAAATAAAAATGTTATAATTGTTGCTTATTTACCTACACGCACACAACGCAGTGCAGCTGAACAGTTTTGTTTCTGATACAGCCATCGATCACGAAAGGAAAAGTTTTTTCTCAACTTTTGTGTAATTTATGATACACATAAAATCGTATATTCAAGATAAAACTCGTGTAAGACAAGCCAATAAATCTGGCAATAAAATTGGACCTGCTATGAATTTTTAATCAGCTAAAAATTATGATTTCTCAAGTTACCCCTTCCTTTAGATTCATAACTTGCTACGTTGCTAAACATTTCAGTCTTTGTAAACTGTGACAAGTTGAATGTAAATTTCACTTGGATTTGGTTTGGATAATAATGTTTAAGATGAAAGTCTTTCTCGACTTGATTCTCCAGAAGGAGAACTTACTTGGTGACGACCACGGCAATATCATAGACAGGAAGACGTCTTTCTTGGAACAGATATTTGCCCAAATCTGTTAGCGCAGATGCGGAATCTAATGCATCACGACCAACGCGATTTCTTTCCAGGTATGGTGTAGCATCACGTCCCTAAAACAAAATAATTTTATTTTTATAACGTAGGCAAATATTATGCGAAGATGAGATTTAGTATGTACTATCTAATATACCCTGGAAATGATGATTCCAGCAATAGAGATGCGAACTTTAGGTCCTCTTAAAATCTTGTAACGGAGATCAACTCCATTCCAAAAAGAGACAAAGTATCTCTTAACTTGCAAATTGTCTCCACCATGCAACCTATAACCGTCATAATCGACGATTACCAAAATTTCTGGATAAATGACATAAGGAGCATCCCTCTTTTCTCTCCTTTTACTCTCAGCATGTCTCTTGGTTCGGAGGGCACTCTTAAAAGGATCTTGATCTGGCTCCATGAGTGCGTAGTCGGAGTGTGAATTAATGTGCTTGGCTCTGTAAATGATGTGCATTCCTTGCGTATTGTTCTTTTCTATTGCAGTGATAGGAACCGAGTCGTTCATGGCAGGGAAGCCCTTTTTGACGACCCAGTCGTCTGCAAGCTCTTCATCCAGGAAGGCTTCATCATCATCCGGTTTGCTAACATGAATTCGGAGGGATGTAGGAACGGGTTTCACCACTAAATCTGAACCCACCATTCCGTCCTGATTTACAATATAATACAATAATTCGTTACAAATCCCTTTTGGCAACATCATTATATAGGTCATGATATAATAATAAAAATAATTGTTAACTTGCCATAAGTAAACTTCCATCGTTCTTGTCATGATGGATTAGCAGGGCCGCTTGGTTGCTTTCATCTTGATATGCCTCCCCAATGTCTTCTTCCGCTTCCTATGTGTTAAAATAACAATATTGTACTCAATTAGATAAAAAATTTTGTAACCTAATAACCCCCACTCAAAGCTGTGATGTGATGACAGCATAAAGATTAACAAATGATAATGAGAAGCAAGAAATAAGCAACAAGCCATATCAAAATTGTCCAATTTAGAAGATTTGCATTGTGCAATATGCCACCTACACACTTGTTAAGTTGATCAACACATTTGATTACAAAGTTTCATATTTCTAATTTAAAAACGATTGCAAGCGTTATGCAAACATTTTCAAAATATCTAAACTGTGAACATTCATTGTATGCACGCGAAATTATTTCATTATGCAACATAATATTTTGATAACAGTTCAGCAAGGTGGCTGTTCAAATATAATTACGACAGGAGTGCGTCGTGTCGTCGGTCTACTAAGTGACGCACCAATTTGCATTGAATACACAACCAAAAAAGATAATTTTGGGATGGGGACTTTTTTAACTTGCGTATATATTTAATTGGCAGCTAGTTGAAGTCTTTGGATTTCAATATTATTGCAAATTTGCATCCCCCACTCATTGCCACCGTCAAGGTGTACATTCTTATCTTCTGTAATGATCTAATTGTCATGAATTCATTTGTTGATTATGCAATCAAACTTTTACACCATTTCCTCGCCACATAGTTTCGTTATTCAGTCAGGATGACAAAAGTAAATAATACTAGCTAAAAATTGAATGAGTAACGAAGGAAGGAAAGGAGTGAATATCCTCCCCTTGCATACATATGCATAACCCATTAAAATATTCATGTTATCCTTTAAACAACATTCGTTTTTGCTGTACATTGTAATTTTTTACAATTCTCTGCAACTCTGTTGTCATTTTCGTAGCTAAATATTTAAGGCAAACCAGAGGCAATTGCATTTAAATCAGAGGGTGATGCCAATTCGTTTAGTTTATTTGTGCAATCTATTTCATTTGGAGAAGAGCAGCGTGAAATCTGCAAGCTTTGTAACTTTTGACGCAGAAAAAATTAGACTCGAAACAGGATACTCATTAAATAGAACATAAAATTTCGTGGTTCCGCTCTCTTCTCCATGATTTTAGCCAAGCCATCATGAACGTGATGATGCTGAAGGTGATCGTATTTTTTTTTGGTAAAAATGGGAGTTTTCTAAAACGTTGATTGAAAAGTTTTTTTGTGACTTTGAAGGGTGGTCATCGTCATCTCATCATCATCCCTATCACCTAATCTAGCCTCACATGCTCTAATTCTTTACGGCTCCATTTTCGGAAGGAATGGATTTCATTTACCAAAACTATTAATTGCATTGTTTCGCCAGCCAGTCAGTTCATCAGACTTCATGGACAAATAACACCACGATTTCATAATGAATATTGAGCCAACATATTTTTCTCATTCAGCTCTGCATTTTTGTGGTTGTTGATTTGGTTCCTCGAAAGTTGATTTTGAAAGTCATTTGGCGGTCGGTGACATACCTACAGCCAACAATGAAAAATGTAGGTAACTTTTTGGGTAATAATACATTATGTTGATGTTGGACGAGGTAATTGTCAAAAGGGATATTATGTAGCTGTGATTGACGATGACGATGACGATGGTGAGAGAAAAATAATTGGTCATTGGTATTTGATCACTTGTGCAACCATATACAAAGGCTACCTGCTGTGTATTGTGTATTGTGGCAAGAGGCTGGGAGGCAGCTAAAAAATGCAGTTTTTAATGATAGATGCGCAGTCACTATGCAGTTTCTAGTAAAAAGTGATGACCTTAACACAGAAACCTATTAAGAGCCAATCAAACATGAAAATTATTACTGCTCCAACAACTACTGACTACTGATTTACTCTTGGCATAAAATGAACCATCACATCGGGACATTATCATCACTCCTCATCATCATCACAAATCACAATTACCAAAAAATCTCATAAAATACTCATTTATGGTATTAACGAAGCGTGCTTCTTTAATGATGTAATTTTTTAATCTTTATATCAAAATGCAAAAAATACGGTTCCCTCAAACTATCTTATAGTATGAGAATCATAAAACGCATTCACAGAATTAAGCTCTAAATTTTGGAATCTTGTAAATTTCCTCCTTTGAAACTACTTTAAATCTTGCTAAGCACAAACATTAAGTTTCTTTGGGATTTGTCCTGGACTCGGGCCAACAGCCCAGAAGCAAGAAAAATGATGAAATGAAATTGATATTGTTTGTCTGTTCTGTTTAAAGCTATTGACGTCAGCCCTATTAATTCCACACGTTGAGACTATAAACATAAATTTATTCTGCATGCTGTTGCACTAATGGTGGAACCACCCCTTTTGTTTCCACTTCTCTTTTGGCAGATGGTGGATCAAAACAAGAAAGTTGAGAATGGTGACGTATGCATTTTTTATACATGCTTTCCGGAACAAAATTTGCATTCCAGTTGTTTATATTGTAGGTTTTATATCTACTGTACAGTCGCAATCCGTTTATTTGCAATCTTTGAGAAGCTATTATAACACATGGCGAAGAAATGAGATGCACAGAGGACTTTTGCTTGCTCTCCTTGCATAAAGAAGATTTTGGTTATCAACCAGCACGATCAACTATGTAATGTTCCAAGATTTTGTTCCAAGAAGTGGATAAAAGTAATATTAGTCCAGTAGTTGATGTTGAGATTACACTCATTCATAAAACAAGTTTTTATTCGTCTAGAGTTTGCTACTTTACATTCTCCTTGCTGGAGAATCAAGGTCAAAATAAGTGTTTCCTTCTTGAAAAAGCCAGGGAGATTAATTGGTTAATGAGTTTGGCGAAAACATGGAGGTTCAAGGTCAACTCGATACAAGATACTTCAAATTTAAACTCGTATTGACTGCTGAGTCCTGGCACGACCATTTTGAGATATTACTACTACCCTCGTTAGTGGGTTTGATGAGTCGATGAGGGTCTAATAAAAATATCAATTTCAAAATTTATTCCATGATTCTTCCATTCACCTTTGGTTTCCTAACCATTTTTTTTTGCAAAAAACTCCCAATCTATTTAAGGACCGATAGTACGAAGGTCATTGACCTATCCTGAGCTCGGAAATTGGTTGCCGGACGATTTAAATTTGACC
>JAQGAP010002393.1:0-15317 GCA_034697805.1 Orchesella bifasciata | reverse complement strand
TTGGAATAATCAGACCAAAATTGGCATGATATCTTGAGCGGAAAGCAAAATATGTCAGCAAAACGGGATCGACTGAAGGAATATAGGAGAATACGTGTTGAGTTTTCCTATCCATTGTGAATGCATTCTTCTTATGAAATAGGTACAGCAGATAATAATATGGAATAATTATTCGTGATAAACTGGTTTGCATTCAAACTCAAAGGTGAAAAGCGACAGTCCTTTACTGTACGCACGGGTGAAAAAATATGACTTTAAACGTTATCACAAATTTCGTTTTTGCGCAAAAAAGGCGAAATTAGAACCCACCGAGTAAAGTATAATTGGTAATGAGTTGCATTGGTGCAAATTATTCAGCGACTTCTTTTCTAACTTGATAGTGCATTAACACAGACCACTGAAAATAAAGTTGGAATGCTCGCACCAGTACGGTAGGTCATCGGTATATCTTGTTTGTGGCAGCTCAACAAGAAAATACATAACCATATATAAATATATGTTTGACATGTTACATGATACTATAGTGTTTACAGATTGGAACAAAGTTGGTCATATGGGTTGCGTAAGTGAGTATTGTACTCCTTTTCTTCACTTTTCCCCTTGGCACCATCAGAGCCAGATTGGCGAGCAATCTTCAGCGGAAAGCAAAATATGGGTTTGGTCAGCATAACGAGATCGAGTGAATTGAGATTGGAGAGGAAAGGGATATGCGTTTTTTCGTCTATTTTCATTTACTCCAGCTTTACAAATACCAACATACAACTACCTGGATAAATTCATTGAAAGCGTGAAAAGTGACAGGCATATTGTTGAGCTACCTGTTTTGGGCTTTGACACACGCAAAAAAGGTGAGTTTTAAGTTATCAAATTCCTTGAAGTTAAAATTATTTTCTTTGAATACAAAGCAGTTAGAATAGGAATTGAAATAATTAATGTGACTCATTATAACAAAGTAGTTAAATTTGAAATACTACTCTCTTGCGTGAAACAACAGTGCAGTGTCAATAATTTTTATCTTTTTTTAGCAAATCAAAGGTAATTGCAAATCATAGGCGAAAAAAATCATGAAAAACGACAAGGGGCTAGTTGCAGAGGTGAAGCGAATCCGAGCCTTGCTACTTCAAAATCAACCTCTGCTATGGAGCTTGAAAGAGACGGTAACTTTGCAAATAAATTTGGAAATGAAGGTTTCATTATTTCATTTCTGAATCCTGATTTTTATTTTCAAACATTCCAGTGCAAGGAATTCAGCCAACAATGGGAAGATTTTGTCAAAATCCGAGTGCCCCAGGCAGCAATGGGCCATCCAGCTCCAGTTTTTACAGCTCTTCGATTCAAATACATGCAAATATCCGAACAGGAAAAGCACCTCTATCCGCAATACTGCATTTTCTGGAATAAGGTGAACGACGCCTTGCAGATTTATGAGTATGTTGAGGCAGAGCTAGACAAAATTGGTGGACCGCTGGAACAAACTGGCCTGTTTTCTGATGACCAGTTTAAAAAGCTCCGGGAATTGATCGGGAGAGATAAAAAGTGGGTAAAAATAAGAATTGGTTAACAATGTAGCGCAAACATTTTTAATTTAAAATGAAATCGTTATTCGTTCATTTATTTGCAGCTTTGCGTATTTCATTGGCGTGAGCGAGGACTGTCCTCAACAGTTTGCTGAGGAGTGGACTAACATGGAGTTGGTGTCACAGATGGAGGAATGCATTCAACGGATGAGTGCTCTTCGAGCGGAAATGATTTCCCAGCTTGAGGGCCCGGCCAGTGATAACGATTAGTTTGGTGAGCACTGCTCACTAAGCAGGTTGAGTCTTTTTTGGTACATCAAAGTAATACTGAAGAACTAATTCCCGATTCGTAATTTAAATAATAGTTTCTTTTTGTACAATTTATGCGATTTTGAATTTAACAACCTTACCTTTCATTTATTTAAGTTGACAATGGTTATCAATGTCTTTCCTGTGTCCAATCGTTTTTTAAAATCTTTATTTTAGTTTTTTTTTCATATATAAATTAATGTTAAAAAGAATTACAGTTCATTGAACTTTTTTTTGGCACATGTGCATTAATAATTTTTTTAAACTGTATTATTGAACATGAGTCATGGATTGGCTTTTTTCACTCATGGCATTGCGGTTTTCTCAATGATAAATATTACCCAAATTCAGAACTCACGAATTACCACGATGTAATGAATTTGTTACAAAATGTAGAATACAGGCAAGTCGCTTTTTGCACAGGTTACGAAATTTTATTGAAAACTTGTAATGAAAAATAGATGTTGATAATATAAATGTGTGCAGACAGTAATTATTCGTTGAAATTACCAGTCCATTATTGATACCCTTATTTTAGATGAGTGAATTTCCCCAAGGAGGATCTCAGCCTGTCCCATATCCGTTTCAATAAGGCAGTGCTCTAGCTTTTTCAAATTGGGGAAGTTGTTAACATTCCGAATGTTCTCGGCAAGTATTTCACACATGATCATTTCTTTGAGTAGCCACTCCACACAGAAATATAGGTTGTCAAGTTGATCGTTTATTTCTTCAGCTGTGCACCTATTGATTTAAAATATTATTATTTTTTCGTCTTTTTAAGAGTACTGAATTAAATATATTAAAATTTGAAATATTACTTACGTTTGAAATTTCACAATACGCTCACGAGCTTCACAACATGATTCAATTGCTGCCGACCTTTGTATTCGAATCTTTTCCCATGCTTTTGGCAAGTCTTTTTGTTGGCCTAGATATAAAAGCAGGCTCTGGAATTGGGCGACTTTGATGCAAGCTTCCTCTACAATCTTTCTCAGTTCCATTTCTGAATAATACCTGCGAATACTGACAAAAATATATACACCAACGCACTGAAAATACAGGGATTCACCTTAGGTCGTAATTTATAGGATACAGCTAAAAATTTGACGAGAATTACCAACGCTACTTCTCAGCTTACTGCCAATGCAGTTTTACACTGTATTTTGTCCTACACCAAAGCTGGTTTGAATGAATGGGACAAGAGTCAAAATGAAGTAATTGGGAAGTTTTTCCAGACGTCAGCAGTTGCGGTTAATAAATGTTTTCATATCATGAGAATAGAAGGAAGTAGGACAAGAACATTTACATCAAACTGTACTCGTCACTAAACTGACGTACATGAGAATATCTCAACGAAAGGATTTTTTCTGTGCCAGACGTCACTCTTCCTTACATCATTTTCGTCAATGTTTCAACTTCAATTTACAAATCATGACCAAATAGATTCAAGCACATGCAGCTAATTATGTAAATGTATAAAAACAAGGGTCAACATTCATCATCACCACAAAACCCACAAAGATACATCAAACTCATATTTAGGTATAATCACGCAAATTTATTATATTTTATTCTCCAACGCATAAATTTTCCTGCATATTAAAAGCTCATCAAAAGACATAATATGAAGATAAACAGGACATTCGTTTTGTTTCTCATGCGTTAGTTATCAAAATACCACACTAATATAAAATGTAGCATGTAGCCCCTCCAATGAAGTAGTGTAGATCAAACTCAGATCGATATTCAGTTAAATTATGTTACATTTTATATCTTCAACAGTCATACGCCGAATCATGGGATATCACGCACTAAAAACATGCATAAAAATCAAAAAACGAAACAAGAGTCACCTACTTGATTGTAAATCGATACAATATACAATTTTGTACATATATATTAAAAAAATTAAATTGAAAAGGGCAATGTGCGTAAACTAGCGCGATCAACAACCTGACATGAACATTAACGCTTGCAAAGTACCTACTCCCATTCATGATTTTCTCTGAACTCATTTTCTTTTGAAAAATAAAAGTCACCGACACTCCAACTCCCAATGGATATGCAGAGGATATTAAACTTTTGTATTTCCATCACCCAACGGCACCTTGCTAGTGCCAGTATCACCTTGTCTTTTAAACGAGCTGCAGATTAAATTTAAAACCTCCAGAAATGGAATCTTATCCGGGACACCACCCAGCTACATATACGGAAGTGTACTTTCCAACACCCCAGATAATTGGTAGAGCGTTGGTCCATCCTCAGCCGTACGAGGTGACTAGAGGCCGCTATTCCCTCCCACCGCCACCACCTCTTTACTACGGGCCGCGAGAACAACGGGAACAATATGCTCCCAATGTTCCGGAGTCTTTTTATCAGTTGACTCATGCAGCGAACCGGCACCCAGTTCCCATTTACAGAGCTCATGGCTCCACGTATTCAAATGCTGTTAACAATCGATATTTAGAGCAATATCCAGGAAATATTCCGGGACTTCCTCCTGGCCACGTGAGGTTTAGCTCACCTTCTCGATATCAACAGCAGCAGCATGATGGTAGCTTTTCTTTGAATGGATTTGGGGGAATAGTAGCTCCTCAAGCGAATGGGATTGGTGTGGAACAGGTCTATGCAGTCGCATCGCAGGCCATTCCGTCAGAGCCAAATGGAGAGCAGGGTAATTATTAAATATCATATCATATATCATACAATGGAATGAATGATTAGAAAATTTATGGTTCGTCGTGTTTGTCTGTCTTTGAACCATTTCAGATTTTCAAATGATTTCTTCACTGGTCAGCAGAATAGCTTACTAAAATAGTTATGTGAGACTTTGTTTGATGACCTTGATCGCTTTCTAACGCTTTCTAAATATTTCTTGTTTTGTCTAAAGCTCTAGAGGGAGAAAACGAGAAGCGTATGAATTATGATAGCGAGAGACGAAATGCAAACAATTGGGACATGCTGCACGGTGGAAACTTTTCAAACCGTCATCAAGCTTTGGGGTCAGTGACTACTGGAGAAACACCCGCTACTCAGGTAATGCTGTTGACTTGAAATCTTACGAAATAAAAGCCACGCAAATCGACTGAAAAACGCAGCTGTACGCGTTCTGTTATTCTAAACGACATTTTATGCGATTACGATCATTTCATGCAATAGTTATTTGTATAATGCGATTTTTTCGAATTTGTGTGCTTAAAACTCCGTGAATTTGTAGATTTCATTCAAAACTAATGTAACCATTCGATTCAGCATGCCAAACTACCCCTAAATACTTATTTTCAGCCAAATCGGATGACTTTTTGTATTTGCGCGCGCATAACTTTCAAAGCGCGCGACCGATTTGGCTGAAAGTTATTCCCAGAGGTCCCCTTGGGGAGTACTACCTATGTGCCAAATTTAGTCCAAATCGGTTTATGTATGTGGCCAGGAGAGTGCACACAGACGGACGGACAGACAACTCAGTAAAATTATAACTTGCTGAATGCATTCAGCTGCGTAATAAACACATCCTACAAAAGGAAATTGCAACTGTATTAATTTACTACACTATTTAATAACATGTAATACAATTTACATATTCTTTTTTGTTCGAATTGGAATTCCAGGACTCAGACAAAACCCACCCGAATTTGCACTCTGAGACTCCACAGTTGCTACGGGAAGTTGGTTGGGAGAGAGCTAAGGAAGCGACTCCCATGAGCTCACAACCGTACGACGAAGAGGCCTTTGCTTTTCTTGAAGGAGGCATCAAATATCCAGGTTCAAGCTCTGCATCCGCAACTCCTCAGAATCCGATGGCACCTCCGCCACTTCATCAAATAATGACGCACCACCAGCAACACGAATACGGGGCTCTGAATCATTATTATTCTGGACGATTCCAGCCATATCAACCCCAGCAACAGATGCTTTTGGAGCAAGAATCTTCAAGCGGCATGGATGAAAGATACAATCAACAAATGATTGGAGAGAGCGTGAATTCACGTAAATTACGCAATGAACGGAGACGCGCTATGCGTCGACCGAGATGTGCTCCACGAGGTAGCGAGACTGTGCCCTACGTCTACCCCCCACACGGGCCGCGAAGAGGCAGGGGCTGCAGTAACCAATGGAGTGGAGGAGTTGTTGAGGTGGGAAACAATCTGCCTGAGCTCCCATCATCTTCTTCTGGAACCAAAACGGCTCCATCCGGAGAGAATCAAGGCATAGCTGCTCCTGCACGTGATGTTGGTGAAGGAGAAACGGAAGCTCCATCCCAATCTGAAAATAATTCCAACTTGGAGCAACTTGAAACTAAAGCCGTAATCACGGCTACACAACGTTCAACTGTGCCCATGCTGGCTAAACTGCTGGGTAGGTAACAATAATCAATTTGTTCATTAAATTTTCTTGGATTTTATTTAAAAAATAATATTTGATTCTTTGCTTTTGTAGATGCCCCTTGTTTGAATAGGGCAAGCGGTGCTGATAAATTTAACAGCAAGCTTTTTGCAGCGTTGACTAATGGAGCACAGCAAAATGAAGATGGGATTGAGAGCGATTCGAATGCTGCTGCTAGGGATGATGCTCCAGATCGAAGTGGTAATGGTAGGGGTAAGGTGCAATTTGAGGTGGAGGAGATCGATATTACCAGTGATAATGATGAGGAAGCTAGATCGGAAAAGAATGACTGATCTATGAAAAACACTTATGAAAAATCATTATTTAAAAAAGAATATGGGTTTAATCAAATTTTTATTTATTCACTGTCTGCTATTATTTAGCCCTAAAATGTTAACAAAATAATATTTATGAATACTTGGTCCTGATATTCAAGTCGCTTCATTAAATTCGTGTTTAAAAACAAATACATTTTCAAATGGTAATCCGGAAATAATTTGTAATCTATTACAGTCTAGTTAGGCTTGCCAGATTTCTGAACTCCAAAAGTAGTGAAAGTAGTACCATTTAGCTAAATATCATAAATTTTACGAAAAAGCAGGGTAAAAACACGATTTTTTTCAAAATTCAATGCTGAAAAGTAGTACCGTACTACTGAAAGTAGTACGTCTGGCAGCTATAAGTCTAGTTGACTGGTGTAACTTTGATTTGATGGCTTACGTGTTGTTTAAAACAAAGTCCAGGAAATATCAGAATTGAAAGCAAAAAGCCGAAACTATTGTGGTATTTGGTGGCGTTCATGCAATATTATCAGATACTGAGTTGACTTATTAGATTGCTGTCCATTCATTCATTTTATATTAATATGTGCAATTCGGTACAGATAAAACTGATGCCAAACCAAATGCAAGTTTATGGCCTTAACCAATTTGTAATTAATTAATTTTGACACGACCTGCAACATTGCATTTCCTTACATTTTTACACGGCATATTGTTCAATTGCTATCATAATCAGTGTCGCTTGTGTCGATGATACGATAAGCTGCTATCTCTTTGATGGATGCATTCTCTCAAGTCAATCATCTCAACATTTGCAATGAGAGGGTACATAACCATCTAATGATGTAGTATCAAAATCCAGCGATCTCCAGCCCTTTTATCTTTTTTTCTGTGAAAACTGAAATTTATTCACCTCATAAGTTGCGTTTTTTTGGAAAACATGCAGTTTTACATATTTATTTTCAGCTGCGTTAGTGTCTTGCTAGTTAACAATTCCACAGGTCAACAAGTTGAATGTCCCCCAGAAGGAACAACCCAGCTTCCTCATCCAAATTGCACACTTTTTGTGAAGTGTGACAATGGCGTGGGAGTAGAGCTGGAATGCCCTGATGACCTCTACTACAATCCAGAAAAAAGTCAGTGCGACTTTCAAGAAAATGTTCCAGAATGTGTGGAAGGAACGAGGGAACCAATAGTAACCCCAACGATGACCACAAGTGTGCCTACAGAGGAGACGAGCCCAGTTTCTATGACGGATTCTCCTTCCACAGAAGTTTCTTCTACCCAACTTCCAAGCAGTACTGAATCCGCTTCTACAGAAGTTTCTACTACGCAACCTCCAACGACTTCTGATTCCCCTTCGACAACTACTTCATCACCACCTGGAACTAGTGAGTATATCTTACCTTTTATTTATTAAAAATACACATTTAAAAACTTTTAAAAAATCCAATTTAGCAACGCCCTGTGGTCACACCATCCAGGAGGAATCTGGAACAATTCAATATAAACTCGACCAAGTTTACAACCAAGACGAGCTCTGTGCATTCATAATTCGACCCAAAAACTATTCAGACGTTCTGTTCCGATTGGAATCCCATGGCATCAGCGATTCTGACCCGGATGCTATAACAATCTTGGCCTATAGAACGTGGGTTTTATTACTTAATTCACATAACATGGGGCCATCAAGTTCTGATCAAGAATTGCGTATTCCTGGAAGCCTCTTCGTTGTAATTTTTAAAAGCAATAGCAGCAGTCCCGGAACGGGATTTAAGCTTAGCTTTGAAGTTACAGCCGTTAATGACCATGGGTTAAATGGAGTTGATTTTGTGTACAATAATGAGACAGCGACTTCCTTGGAAATTCCGTTTTGGCCCGAGTTTACAGAGGAAACTGAGGATAATTTATTTGTGCTCACGTCTGGAGCTAGTCTGATTATGGGGGAATCATCTTATTTAGGATTGTCGGCTTCGGCCAGATTTGATGGTTGTCGGTTCCTTGTGTTCCAGTTCGAGGACAAAGCAGCGCATTTTGAAGGATGGTAATTTATTATTATTTATATTCATTGAATTGTACGCGCATCTAGTTTATAGTCAATTTAAAGTTAACCAGAATGATATAGAGAAGGTCCAGCAGGTATATGAAAACGATCTGATATGGGTGTCTGGGATAGAACCATGTCTATGCCAGTAATGAAGGCCTGTAAGTGTTATGCATGTTAGACAGGTTTATCGGCTGAGGCAAGTTGACACGTTTGCAATAGGGGCAATTTAATATTTTAAGGTCTTGGTGAAGGGACGGACTTTTCTCGGAGGTCTCTTGACGAATTTGGCTGAAATTTTGCACACGTATTCTTAAAAACATTCTCTAGCTGGTTTTTGAAGGGTTTTATGAATTTCGAAAAACACGCACGCGAAAATTTAAAAATCAAAATTACTAGAATTTTTTAGTTGAAACCGACTTAATTTTTATGCCATGTTTAAAGCACTTAAAAACTCATTAAAATATCCACAAAGCCTCTTTAAATCCTTTACTTCAAGAAAATTGACGATTTTGATTGGTTTTTAGCGTTTATTTTCGTTTTTGAATTTTCGTGCGTGTTTTTCGAAATTCATAAAACCCTTCAAAAACCAGCTAGAGAATGTTTTTAAGAATACGTGTGCAAAATTTCAGCCAAATCCGTCAAGAGACCTCCGAGAAAAGTCCGTCCCTTCACCAAGACCTTAAAATATTAAGTTGCCCCTATTGCAAACGAGTCAACTTGCCCCAGCCAATAAACCTGTCTAACATGCATAACTCACACAGGACATCATTACTGGCAAGACATGGTATTATTCCAGACACTCATATCAGGGCGTTTTCATATTCCTACTGGACCTTCTCATAACATTTTCATTGCAATTTTTCAGGGTGGTTGCTAACGGTGCTGATTATTTTGAAACCAAAGGACTCTTTGTGGTAATTTTCCATAAGCCTGATAATGCGGATGGCCTTTGCGAAGGAACTTTGAAGTGGGAAAAGGTGGCACATATACGGGAACAGCATCAATCATCAAAAATATTGGTTGGACATTCATAGTTTAAATAAAAATGAAACTTTAATCAGCAGAAGTCATATAAATTGCTAATGGTATCTAAAGCAAAAATAATCCTGAACGCAGACAATTATTATAATGTAGATACAAATATTTATATCAAATTAAATGGACAATCAGTGGAACTGTGAAAATTACTTTATTTTAACAAGGACGCAACTCAGACTTTACATGTGGTTGTATTTGTTTGCAAGGCTAAATATTCCTACATTTATTGTTTCATTTACATATGCATTGTTATCTTTCAGTCAATCATGCAGCTCAAGTACACATTCTGATAAAATAATCGCTGTCGGAGAGAAAAAATTGATAAAGAGACGGTGCTTATTAAAAAGTCTTACATGTTAGCAATGCACTAACACCAAATTATAAGGTACGTATGTAAATACCGGTAGTTTGCTTAGGGGTAATATCAAAAATTTCATTACAGCATAAATTAGCAGAAAGTATATAAATATATGAGATAGTTATTTGGTTAGTGTGAAACCTTACAACGGACTTTAAATGCCTAGACAAAGACTCAAGACACCTGGTTTGATGATACTTAGATCTACTTGAAAAGATTTTTTAATAAGACGAAAAATAAGTTGTTTTTCCCAAAGAGTAACCGTAAGTTTAACCAAACAGCTTTTAACCAAATAAGTTACAAGGTTCCAATTAATATACGCTAATATAAGTGTTAAACTTGCAATATAATTGTTTCAAACCGGAACAAATATTCATATTAATATCAACACGTGGAATCATTTACCTTGCCACGTTTCAGTTTCCCTTTTAAAGCAAGCCACGAATGGCATCACTTTGGTTCAAACTTAACTTTGAAATCAACGTGAAACATAGCGAATATTGGAACATCCATAAAAATTTAATTATGGAAAACTTTGAAAGTTCTGCAACCGTCGAACACACCCAAACTACTTTAACCACCCATTTTCAAAATTCCAACGTGGAATTCATATGGGAGGAATCCAACTCCATATCCAATGACTTACTTGCCAAATGTATCATTCTTCAATGTATTTTCTTACAATTTGATTTACTAACGCTGGCGACTTCATTTCATAAAAGAATGAACATCAATGATACTTCATGGCTTAAGGAACTGTCCTATGAACATATACTCCGCAACAACGCACGGGTGATCACAAAACAAAGATTTTCTTCAAAGGAACTACTCCTTGTTTCAGATACCCTGTTTCCAAACGCAATTTTTGACAATTTTGCTCTCCAAACGGTGCTTTATGAGCTTTCCCAAAACAAACCAATGATAATTCCAACGGCTATTTTACTAAGATGGTCAAATCTAGTTGCTGTTCCTGCAAACCTATATAGCAGGTTGGTTGTTACCTTTTTCACAACAGCACTCCTCATTTTTGCTAGTGCCGATTTGAACGCCGTTCGTATAGGCTGTTTTGCCTGCAATGGATTAATTAGGATAAAAGGTCATTCTTTGCGGGATGTACAGTTTTTTGAAGTAACCTTCAGAAATGTGCCTGTTGATTCTATGCGCTCTTTTGGAAACCTACGATTGTTTTGGGAACGCCTGCACTCCAGTCTAGACTTCGGAACTTCAATGGAAACTCCAATGCAAAACTGTCCATCAATTTTTTCGTACAAAGTAATAACCGCATTTAGCGAAGAAACTTGCGACATCTACGACGAATACTTTAAATATCGAAACTGTTCGAGTTTTCTAGATTGTGTGCATTTTCATGACAATTTTGTACAACTTCGTTTGAAATATTCTTTCTTGTTTAGCTACCTTTGGAAAATGTTTCCCTCTATTCAACGGCAAATTGATTTTTCCTTTCAAGTTCTTCTTCCTAAACAGAATTTTTTCGATGCAAATCTATCCGCATTTTTGATACCCTTTAGCCTAAACATCTGGCTTTGTACGTTGGTTGCCTTTGCAGGAATGGCATTTTGGTTGATCGTGGCTGAGGGAGGGCAAATTAACCACGCTTTGGTTTGGCTGATATCAGTTCTCGTTGAACAAGATGAGAACCGTCGAAGTCCAATGTGGTACGGGAAAGCTGTAACAACCCTATGGATTTTTGTGATGATTTTACTACGAAACTTTTACAACTCTTCTCTCTATTCATTCATGACGGCAGACCATGAGCCAAATGACTATCCCGGAAGCATGCAAGAGGTCGTAGATAGGAATGACTTTGATCTCATTGTTGACTTCAGTTTCCATGATGAACTTAATCTGGTCTATAGCAAGCGTCGCAAAAGTATGACTCCAAGAGTCACAAAACTCTACCAAAAAGTATTAAACAACTCACTTTTCTTAATGATTGGTTATATGGAAAAAACTTTGAAAAGTGCTGTTGATGAGAAGAATTCAAAAATGATTTATTACCCAGCTTTTCCCGACACTGAGGAATATAAAAACAGCAGTTGGAACAATGGGGAAGGAAGACAACCTAAATTAGCTGTCCTTTGTAAATCCACCTGTGGCAGCGAATGGAATGTAGTTCTCTTTGAACAGAAAAAACTGCATCGTATTATTCCGAAACAGATGCCATTCTATAGTGTCGTTGATATTTGGATCCAACAACATTCCAGTTTTGTCCCTTTTCCATTCCAAAAGTTTTTGGGGGCATTTGTTCAATCCGGTTTGCATAATTTGGCAATTAATCGTGCAAGAAATTTGAAAGATTTCCAGCGATTGCTTGCGGATAATGAGGAGTTTAAAATGAGTACAGGGCGCTTGTTTAGCTACTTCTTTTTAGCAAATAGAAAGGAAGAGTTGAAGGAGGACGTGAGGGCAACAACAGTTTCAGCATTTTTGGGCACTTTTATTATTGCAGGGGTGATGTTAGTCATTTCTGGGGTAGTTTTGGGAGTTGAAATGGTCAAATACGCTTACTCTATGGGAACGCTAGAAAGTAGGCTCGTAGAAATAGTATGGTGAAGTATTAGTAATAGAAATCTTTATATGAACAATAATAACTGCTGAAAAGGTAGCAATTTAACCGGGAAATGTACACGAAATACATATATAAATCATACATTTACTGTAAAATGTTAAAAAATAGAGCGGCAAAGAATGATTCAGTAGAAACATATTTTTTCGAACAATTAAAAAATTTTGCATCCCCGATCAAAGGTTTCTTACTGTATATGGGTTGACATTGTACTGCTGAGCAAAAGTCTACAGTTTGGCCTTGGGGTATGTTGAGACAACTGTACGGGGCCCATTTGACGGTCAAACGACGGAATGCGATTTATTCAGTCATTTGTTGACCGATGAACCTACAATTTGGCACACAGTCGTTTCAAGCAATTCCCCAGACAGGATTTTAGTCCATTTTTCAAAATTCAAGTTTGGCGCCAAAATACAAATGTCGAATTTTTAAATTCTTAAGTGAGCCGGTGGACCAATACAGTTTCGTATACCATATTATCACCTTAATATTTTCCATACAAAATGGCCCACATCGAAGGTCGCATTTTTATAAAACTTTTACATGCAAAATATTAGTATGCTACTAAAGCTCACGAATCCGTGACTAGTTAGTAAAATATACGTCGACGTAAGTCATTTTATTAAGTGCATGCTACACGTATTGAGTGTTACGTAATTAGCATGCTTTACATACTAAGTAAAAATAAACTTTTATGAAACGCAGAAATGTTAAAGCGACGACAAACCCAATTTTCATTAAAAAAGTGTTGCGGTTTTGAGGTTAAAATTAAAGTAAAGTCGGTTTGTAAGTTGCATTGACTGTATTAGGCGTTATCATGCGTCCTTTTGTAATTCGAGTGAACTGAAAGGAAACCCAACCACAATTCCCAAAAGTCGCTGTTGATGATGACGATGAACTAAATCTGTTCGTTGGTGGTGCTTTTATAATGCTTTCAACTAATTGATGGTGGCATGGGTGTCAGTAAGCGTGGTCGAGGTTGTTAACCTCCAGCAGGAAATAGGTAGACAAAACTGATGAGCCTAGGCGTTTTAAAATTTTATGAATGATGGTGTTTTTGTTGCGAATCCAAATGCTGCTATTTCTATTGTTTAAGTTTGAAGAGTAAGGGTATGATTGGGGTCAATTTCTAACAATGCAAAGGTAACAAATAGCTGCAAACGTCAATTAAAACTTTATAGCTAATACAATGGTCTTGCAGTTCATCATGATTTGATATAATGGAGAATATGTGTATCGCAGCATCAAGCATCTTACAGGCACGGTGACGCTCACAATATCCGTTCGTGATCGTTTGGTGAGCAGAATCCGAGCCCAAACGAAAGTGTAGCTAGAATCATTGGTTTGCACTCTGTAAGTACATTTGCTGCAGAAAAATCCTGCTCTATTGATTCACCGAAAGCCAAAGCAGCTCTAAAAGAAGGATAAAAGTATATGCTCTATATCTCTCATGCTCTCACAACCGAGACTTGCTAAAACCCACAACCACTTTCAGCCCCACAACCTCCACAACCTCACAACCTCACAACCTCCACAACCTCTCACAACCTCACAACCTCCACAACCTCACAACCTCACAACCTCCACAACCTCACAACCAATTATCTAATTTTAACTGATGCTTTCGTTTTGCCGGCTTTAGATTCTGAGGAAGTGGAGCCAGTTCTTAAAGATAAAAGCCCGTATTCGTGAAGAAAGCGAGCGACAAACTGTATAGACAAGGGCCCTGAAGCCGGCAAAACGAAAGCATCAGTTAAAATTAGATAATTTATGGAAATAACTGAATACGTGAAATAGTAAATAGTTTACCCGGTTCCTCCTCATATTCAGAGTCCGACAGCTGATCGCTTTTGTTATCCACCTGAGTCAAAAGCTGCTCCTCTCCGTGTATTTTGAGGAGCGAATGGAGGCTCGACGGAGCTCTGTCTCCTCTTCTTTCCCCTCGTCCTCTCCATTTGAGTCCGATTCTGATTCGTAATGGCGTCTCTGAGCCCTTTCATCTTCTCCATCTCCTTCCAACACTTCGAGTTCTTCCACTCTGCAAAAATGAACGAAAATAATCAATGTTATTCGAACTTGATACTTTTGTACTTGTACAAAAGTATCAGGTTTCTTATTAATGACTCTGTCCAGTTCGGGACTCCATTGATGATTGATTAGCAGTTTCAGGCGCCCCAGACGCGTCGGATTTCTCCAGCTCTGTAAGATCCGGATTTGCTCCTGTTACAAATTGTCGTGCTCCTATTCTGAATCCTCGTAGGCAGCTGGTCTCCAACGGAACCACTCTTCAGAAGACGACCTTTGGTCACCAGAAGGGGCGTAATCTGGCCGTTTACCGGAACCTTCACCTTAATTGAAGAAAATAATTGCAGTTAATTAATAATCCATTCAAAAGGTGACGGGGGACGAAGCTGGTGTCAAATATCTTTATTTTTCTTGACTGGAGCAGCTCCAGCTGTGGAAAGAATTTATCTCAAACTGGAGCCAAAGCAGATAACCAACAAAGCTGAGAAAGGAAAGTACCGCGTTCTCCAAAAGTTTAGTCATCGCGGCGTCTTCTATTTGGATCAGGAGGAGGAAATTCTCCGACGGGATGTGACCGTGCCAACTCTGAAAGCCCAATTTGACAAATCCGTTCTGCCTGAAGTGATACAAGTCAAAAACTTTGGGAGGAATGAGCGAACACCAAGTACACCCACTTGACGCAACAGGACACCGCCGACTGCGTGGATGGAGGATCCTCACTCCAACTTCAAGTTTCACTTTGAAAAGGCTGCCGGACTGAGAAACCGGGTCT
>JAQGAP010002392.1:0-15318 GCA_034697805.1 Orchesella bifasciata | reverse complement strand
TCGACTGGTGAAATCAGAATTTCAAAAAGTCAAGCGGTTCGAAAGTTATCGTGTAAACAGACGGACGACGACAGACGCGATACCAGGTCTTCTTAATATGAACCTAAAGGTCCATAACAACAACCCTCCAACTCCAATTGATGTACAGGTCGTCTTATCAACCGTACCTGTATAAAACATCAGAAATAGAATTTAAAAAATGAATAGACAACAACTGACCATTTTAATTTTAGATTATACGCAAATCTTATACTGAAAGCACTGTAGCTCAGTGCTTATTCTAGTACCAACCCCTTAGCCTTATAAAACTAAACTGCAATAATTAAAAATGGAAACTCCTAATGCAGTATTGACAATTGCACAACCGTCAGTTGGATTTCATAAAGCGCTTGTATTGCAAGACTCTTTAATAACCACCTCCATTAATTTTTTTGATGAACCTTTCCTGAATTAAAATTTCAATCCTTTCCACGGAAACATTGCAAACAGTAAAATTATACAATATTTATTATTTCAAGTTTTCGCAGTTGTAATCGCGTAAAAAGTGATGAATAATTCGCCTTAACATAAATATTGGGGAAATATGATAAATTGGAAACTGATCAAGTAATTTTAGTAACAGAAACATTTCTCGCCACTTTTACTCTTAAGGAATAGCAAGTGTTTTCTTTATCTTGGTTTACATTGTAAATTTAAATCAAACGTTATTTCAAACCGATTGAATGGAGATAAAACCTTGGATTATTACTTGGGGTAACCTGCAAGTTAGGAAACTATCTAAGTTCAAGAAAAAGCAGCTGCTTCTTTCCCTCATTAAAGTCTGCAACACACTGAAAGCTTTGTGGTAGCGACTGCGTTATAACCAAGGTTTTACTAGTTAGGATAGAAGAGCAGAGAACGGTTACGTTTTGTGGAACCCTGCAACACATGACCCAGTCTAATCTAAGTCAAAGAATGGTACAAGCGTAAGCTAGTAGGTATGCCCGTTATGTACTTTCGTTTATATTTTTTCTTGGATATGAGTCCAAAATTTGAAAGCGTTACATTGAGAAAGAAAGTTTACGTAAGAGCCAAATTTCTCTTTACTATGCGATGCACCTTGCATAGCGTAACAAAGTCCAACAAAAGGGCATTGAAAGTGTTGGATGGACTTGGCTTGAATATGCCGTACTCTTTTCGGCATGCTAAATACATATATTATGTACAGTAATTGAAATTATTCATGCATGATATACTTCCCTGTCGGATGGTGATCCCGTGATCCGACCTTATGAATATTTCCTATTAAATTACATGATCATGCAGCAAAAGTAGTTTCTTTTTCCTATTTACGGATACGTACTTCCAATATATTAGGAGCGTACTACGTATCACGTAAACGGTATTGAATATTTCGAATATTGCATTTCATTGTATGCTTTGTCTTTCCCAAGTTTAGGACTCCATGCCATTTTATGTGAAAGCGGTCGAGCATACAACCAATTATATAATCTATCGCGTAGTTGCTATTTAGGGTAAATAGGTAGAAAGCGTATGCAACACGACTTAAAACGTTAAATTTACTCACGAAACGACTCAATTAACCCCATAAAACTAGAAAAGGATTTTTAAAAGTGCCATCATAAACCTATTCACAAGTAGGAATCAGTGCTTATTCACGTTCATCCCCATCTATTTTGTTCACCATCTCACCAAACAATCTCAAAATTACAACATCCTTAGATACTTCCTTTTTAGTTTAAATTTCTTCATAATTAACTCACAAAGAACTTTTTACAAGTCATGAAATTCGTAGTGTGGAAATATAGCGAGAAAGGAGTTTTGTGTTAAGTGTTTAATTTATAGGTATAGATGTTCTCGCGTAAATAAGTTTAATTATGTGCTGCATTAAAAATTTAATAGGACGGAACGCAGTCAATCTTTTTGTATGCATGAAAGAGGATCCCAATGCCTGTAATGCCTATGCCCTACAAGTACCTGAACTTTCTATAGATTCTCGTCTCCGCAAAGCGATTTCCCGCGCATTGCCATTTGCCAACACCTCATATACTGACAGGAAAGGGAAAATTTCATTCTCTCAAGATGAACTTTATGACGTAGCAAATGAAATAAATAATGATAGCTGAGATTTTTATGTTTCGGACTGTGGTTATATTTCCTTGCAAATCCACATTTTTAAAGCTTTTGAATCGGTAAAGCACGAGAAAGTTAAAGGGAAAGGAATGCCTCGATACACTGATTTGATATAAAAGCCATTTAAACCTTTAACTTTATTGAGAAACTCCACAAGTATTATGTAACGTGCACACCATGCTTCACATGCAATGTGCAGCTTTAATGCCAATGCAATATAAACATCGCAAAGATAAATCTATACTATTAATAGGTCCAGTTAGTGTAATGCTTATATTTAAGTAGGTCATCAGAAAAGAGTTTGTATTAGCACTTGACCAGATGACACTTGATACAACGGCACAAGCCGCGACCGACCTGTAAGAATTAACAAATAATAAAATATGGAGAAAAAAATTAGAGTCGTAGTTAACATGGAATTTTAATAATACCATCGAATACGATTAATACGCTCTAATAAATTTAGTGACAACAAGTACATAGGTAGCTGAGAGTTTAATTATGACTTTCAAATCGCGAAGTGAGCCTTGGAGTACAGAAGTGTTAAATTTACATTACAATTGAGTACTTCGAGTCATTCTGAGCAGTCTGAGGTAACCCCATCAAAGCCGAAAAAGGTTGTTGGAATGCTGGACTAGAAAAATATACTGTAGAGTAATTTCTTGCGTCTATTACAAGGTGAAGTATAAAAAATTGAATGCGTATCTTATGCTAATGAATCTGTCCTGAACATTGGATTATTATGGTGGAATAAATTTTATCCTATCATTTGGAGAGCTAACAGATTATGCAAGTAAAGCAGAATTTTAATGCATCTACAAAGCAGTAACAGTCTTACTGTAAAATGGGGATCTGGTGGAAACCCAAAGACAAGGTTTAAAAAATACGATTTCTTTTGGTCTATTGGTTCGGGAAAACCAAGCAAACTAATCAGTAGTGTGGTGCAAATTGATAAACTGCTTTGCAGTAATGTAAATGAATGCTTGTGAAGCGGCTCCGACTCTTCAGATGCTCTACATTCTTAGCCTTTTGCAACTTATTGAATGAGAGTTACAACTATGGTGACAGGTGAGTCGGATTTTAATTGGTAAACTTCAGGGTTGCTTTTAGAAAAATGGCCGGGAGCTTTGGCTAACCTTTTTTCAGGGATTGTACAGGATACCTCTGAGTAACTTGTGGCCCTCACAGAATAGCCAAAGCTGTTACCGTTTTCTTTTAAAACTGAAGTTTAAAAAAAACAATCAACCTCCATAACTGATTGAATTTTTGAGTTAAATGGCCAATTTTTTGGCAATGGATACTTCTTACTTAGACAAACATACTATCCAATGATATGGACCTAAAAGCTAATGAAAGTTCTTTTTAAACAGGAATTTAAAAAAAAATCCAAATGGCACGTGCCGGAGAAAGTTCACACCTTCAAACGGTCATATCTCAGAGCAGAATTCGAACTTTGACCTGAATTTTTTTGCAATCGACTTCCCTTATCAACCTCTAGCACTGGAGTTGGATTTCGGAGATTTCGGAGATCACCGAAAAGACAGGGATATCCCAATACTTCCAAATGAGAGATGTATCATAATAGTTCAAAAACTTATGCGTGTCAGGATCGATGAAAAGCTTATCTTTGCAGTTAACTAATACAATGCATCTGATGCTGCTGTAGTTCTTGAATTTGAAATCATGTTGTGTAATCTATCATCGCCATATTCTATATATCACCTTTATTTTAAACCAAAACATAGAAGACAAGTCCTTTTTTAAATTTTAACTTCCCAGGTTTGGCAAAGCCCATCCTAATTTCAAAGCTTCCTTTATGCTAGATAATATTGCAAAATTTAAACAAAAATACAGACAAAAGCGGAAAACAGAGGGAAAAGAGGAAACAGGAGGTTAAATATATCCAAATTCGTAAATTTGTAACATACTACGTTTGAAAAAACCCTATAAGACATTTCTATGGCAGTACGTAAAATTGCCCATGAATTCATGGACAAAAAACAGTGAACATTGAAAGGAGAACGATGATTGTTAATTATGAATATTTGGTTAGATTCTGAATCAGAGTAACTTACGATTAGTGGACTAGACTAGAATCCAATGTTATAATAAATAGGACATTCGACTCAGCTGCTGAATAGAACAACATTGAAACACTATTTCGGAAGACAAATTTATATGGTAGTCGTTATATCCACTGTTTCTCTCAGGAATTTACTCTTACCGTTGTCTTACAGTAAAAGTTGTAATCTTATAGCCTCATATTGCTCCGGCAACTCTTCTCGTCGTTTTGCGTCTGGTTTAAACTGTATTAAACTCCAACTTCACCTCAACATGGCCAACAGAATGACTTTCTACCTGAATAAGCATGTAGGTCGTATAGGTTTATAGGAACTATCGCGGACAATTATAGTGTTTTAAAATGATAGTGTGAAATTGAGGATGACAAATTTAGTCCACTGAACATGGTAGTATTTTCACACCCTCAACAAACTACAAAAATGTCGCTGACTCTCGACTTCAAGCTCATGTGTGGTTCTACATTAATTACAAAACATATGAAATATAGTTCAACACCCAAACTCAACACATTCTGATCTTCTAAGAAAACGAGTAGTAGAATAAGTAAATATTCAAAACCCAAACCTGTTTGAATTGATGTAAAGTTTACACGCCATTGGAATGTACGCCATGCTTGCAAAAATTCAAGTGACAAGTAGGTTAAATTGAGTTACTTTGTAGCATGATAGTACTGTTCGGATACTAATTTTCACAATCTACTAAATTTCATAATAATGTAAGATATTTTACACGAACTTAATTAAGTTCTTTTTCTCATTAGAGCCCAAACGGCCACCTAAATAAGAGGTTTATCTGTTGTGCACTTCGATTTTTACCAGCATGGGTTTTAGCAAAATTGAGGCTTTCATCCCGTATGCAATTTTCCTGCTCAGGAGAAAGAAAATGTCTGTCATTCCGGCAGCAAGGCAATAAAACGCATGTAGGAATTTTATGAAAAGAAAGCGCGTGCCTTTCAGTAGTTATGTGAGAGCATTTTCATCCAAACTTTAGCTTTCTCCATTTTTGCTTTAACAACAGCTGAAAGCTACCAACACACATCCTATTTCTGCCGTGCTAATACGTAATGTGAAGCCACAAACAATTCGAGTGTTACTCGAAAGTGGAAATGCCAGTCTATTGTTGTGTCTGCATCGTTTCATTCCACTTTTTCTATAATTTCAGGAAAATAAAATCAATTCGTCTAACTTTTGGAAAAGTCTCATGATATATTCGGGCTCTACATACATTAATAATGTTAGACATGCATAGCTTGTAAATTTTAAGTAGGACAAAACATGTTTATACTTCCGCTGTGATATGCATAATTATCAACATTTTTCTTCAGCGTTGCTCGTTGTGCCGTTTGCTTAATATAAAATACATGAACGTTGGTAAAGAACGGTTACTAAATTATTAACATGATTTTTATCCAGTGAACATAAAATAAAATTCAATTTGTTTGTGAATTGATATTGATATTGACCCTGGGTAAACTCGAGTGAATCACAAAGCGTACCAAAGAAGATTCTGAAGGGCTAAGACTCCTATTCCGTGCTTGTCTACTGATGACTGAGAGTATTACCACCATCATGAATAAGCAAAAGAAAGGGAGACAGATTTATGGTCTTGCATGAATACAGATAACGCAACAGCATGGAGAAAGTTAAAGACGATACCCTGGAAATTTCATGTAAAAAACGTAAATCACTGCCAAAGCTTTATTTTGCTACTCGTTTCGGTGCTGTCTAGACTATTTTAAGTTCAGCCAAACTGAAAAATGAACCCTGATGGTTGTCATGAATATGCAATCCGAAGTCTTAAAGACTTATGAATATTAATGCTCAATGCTGACATAACATTAGAGCTCAGCAAGATTTGATACCGTATATGCATTCTATTCGTACCTGAAAACCTTTGACCTTACGTTTAAAAGTCCGCTTACTACTTAGTGAAAGTGAACGTCTGGCCGAAAAACTCGAGTAAACACTCTTCCACCTAAAACTTCACTAAGGAAAACCAACTGATGGCTGATCAGAAAAATGAGTGGCAATTACAATGAGTAGCCTTTTATCTTATTATTTAACAGCAACGACAATTCAATGTTTTTACTTGGGCCGAAGACGAACAAAACAATTGACTATAGAAGAGTTCACAGAAAAGACTAAACAGAATTCACTCAATTTACCATCAAAATACCTTAAACATAAAGCATAAACGAAACGATTCTGATGGTTTTTATGAGGTTAAAAAATGTAATCCTAAGATGAGCTGAGGACCTAAGAATATAGTAGCCTTTGTGTCATTTTTTAATAATAGAGTTCAAGGTATATAAAAAGGTTTAACTCAACTTAAAAATTTCTCCTACCAATTCGGTGGCTTTGTCACCCAATTAGCGTCACTCTTTCCTTTATAAACAGTTTGCTAACTGAAGCAAACTGCTGAAAACCAATTTTCACGGCTATTACAGAGTAACAGAATATCGTTTCTTTTTTTAGACAAGTTGTTAGTATAACAGTGGGTGTTTTCCACTTTCAGAGGCAGTGTTTTCGAAGTGATCTTTGAATAAAATACGTTTGAGGCATATATATGAAATCAGAAACTACGTTTCCAACTGTCACAGTTATCTCTCAAATAGATTTTTGAAAGTGTGGATAATGACAAAGTAAATTCGAAGCAATAACAACATTTCAATAGGTTAAAAGATATATAGCCAATATAGCGATTAAATCTGCTGTACAATTATCAAGTTGTTTTAATTCAGTGGTACGCGATACCAAAAACGGAAAAAAATGTGTTGTTGTAAGCTCAAATGGTTTTGTATATTTACATATAATCTACGCTTGTTGCACAACTTTACCAGAGCTGCAGAATTGCCAGATAGTGACCTGAACGAATAAATTATTAAACTTAAATCTGTTTTTAAATTAGCGACTTCAAAATGGTTTACCAGAATAGAGGTTTTGAACCATCGCTTTGTTGAACTGAGAGGTAGTTTTTTCTTCCTGTGCAGGTTGAATTTTAAACACAAAGTAATGAACGAATACAGATTGTGCAATTATTAATAATAATAATTTGTGCAATACTTGATCAATAAATGCAGATCTGATTTACCGTCCACGAATATGTGTTAACTAATACATGGAATAAAGCCAACAAAAAAATATTCAAGGGCAAAATAAATTGATTTTCCCCAGGTTAACATTTTTCTGCAGAAAACTGGGTGCTTCATAGTAAATTACTCCAACGGCAGTTTTCCATGGTCGTATTAGGAGATGCTATAAATACCAGCTAATCAAAAATTGGAGCGAAAGAGTTAGAACTCGAAAATAAGTATCGAATTTTCAAAGTTATGCAACCACCACTCTTCGTCTCTATCTTCTACTTGTCTTGATAAGGTGTTGCTTGCATATGTGAGATGGACATTAATCCAATTATACAGATTTTATAATTCACTTCACAGCAACTTGTTTAATATCACTGTAACATCACTTCACAGCAGAGGATTACAGGATAAATTGTAGGATTTGTTTTATTCAAATATTTAAACTGCATATGTAGAAAAAGCACGAAAAGGTTAAGTAAATTTAACGGCGTTGTTGACTTCTCAGGCTGAGACAAAATGGTAAGTTGTTAACAGATAAATAACTACAACAACTAGCTTCAATGATGGGTTGATAAATGTTTAGTAATTTAGTTTTAATGAGTGATTGTTGTGTATTACAGAGTTGTGGCATTTGCAAATGCCAAAGAGGATATAAATTTGGGATTTTTTGCGTAAGCTAAGTGCTACAAACTGAACTACAAGCAGGGCAAATTTTTTAAAAGTCAATAGATAATAATGTACCATCTATCTTGATTGGTTATGTCGTATAATACTGAAACAATATTTTGAATGTTATTGGAGGTAAATTTGTAGTGTATACAGTGCTTTGTTATCATAAACGATACCAGGCCACTCATGCGTAACATATTTGCGTCAAATTTTTCAGGTTATATAACAATTAATGAATCGATTATACTAATTTAAGAATGAATTCTCATTCTCCCAATTAGCAAGCATTTGCTTAGGGTGACCTTGGTTGGTGATTCAATGCAAAAAATGCATACCATACATGTATCAACGGTCTATACAACTTTCATGAACACTTTTTTCTTGCTGTGTGCTCGGGCCTTTATTTTTATGCAGTTAAAGCCAACCCATTACCAAATCCAAAACACATGGTATTATCTCTGAATCGTATAATATGCAGTGTAGAGTCATGGTTTGAAGAACAAAGAGAGGACGAAATTGTCAATGTTCATTCATTTCAATTGCATACGTTCATGTTCCTCAATGCAATGTTCCATGTTAAAGTGATAATAATATAAACCTCATTCCAGCAAGTAACTTTTGTCTATGCTTTCAAGTGGTATGATCAAAGGATGTGACTTGTGTACATGCTTTTATTTCAGTTGGCATTTCAACCCGGACGGAACACCACCGCAGTGACACACCAGTCATTATCAGATCCGTACAGACACAGGTTATTTTAAGCATTTGTATGTATGTTTTCCAGAATAAATTTGCAATCCTCCAATTTATTGGTTTTTGATGCACGTAGGTCTTATTATCTATTCAGCAGTTGGACCAGAATGTCAACTCCAAAATACAAGGTGATTTACTTCAACTTCCAGTGGATAGCCGAGCCCATTCGCTATCTGCTCAGCTATGTCAAAGAGGATTTTGAAGATGTGAGGCTGGACTGGGAAGAGTGGAAAAAACCGGATGGGAAAATTGACAAGAGTCGTAAGGCTTGAATACGTCAAAGTGAATTTGTTCCACAAACCGTTAATTTATTCTCTCATAAACACAATCATAAGACTATTGTGAAAATCAAGTCGTGTATAATTCAACGATCAGCATTGTTTCTTTTTAAGTAAGTTTGGTTTGAGTACTGCGAATTAGCATGACAGTGATTGGGAGTAGGGATATTTCATAACATTTGTTTCGCAAGAAATTATTTTAAAGGAAGGACTCCATAGAGAACAATCATTTATGTTGTAGTTGTAAGCTTCAGGGATTTGGTAGCATTTTCCCTGAAACTGTTTTGAAAATAGGGCGACGAGAAGGTAGAAACAAAGGAAACAGTTTTTGGGACAGTCAAACAAGAAGGAAATTAAGCATTCCAGTTTCTGTTAGCAAATATAGAAAAATAAACGTCCCGGAGCGTCAATTATTCACGCGTTTTGTAGAAATTGGGACAATGAAAGTATAAAAGGAGAAAAGATCCTTTGTACATTTTACTATTCACTTAATAAATTGTGAGTGTGTATATTGTGTCTACCATCTTAGTCCCCATTTTCTCCTCACGTTTATCTTTTGCACAGTCTATCCCTACGAGAAATTGCCGATTCTGGAGGATACGGAAAATGGACTCAGGCTTGGTCAAAGCTTCTCAATTGTTCGCTATCTTGCGAGAAAATACAACTTGGTGGGGAAGACGGACGCTGAGGCTGCCAAATGTGATGAGTACGCGGACGTGTTGAAGGACATAGCAAAAGGTAAGAACTGTGGAAGTAATTTTCTTGAAGGTGCAAATATGTATTAAATGCACAAAGGAAAGAGAATACAGTTGAATTACGTAGCCCACGATAGAAGTAACAAGAAATAATAGATAAGTACATACGCTAGTACCATAGTTCAGAAACAGTGTCTATAAAATCTTTCCCCGAAACTTGATCTGTCAAATTGAATACTTATGCTAATTGATATTACCAAGCTGCATTGTCAGAGATAGTTCATGTAACATATTTATGCTGCAGAAAATGAAGATAAAAATGGTAAAGCGTTGAAGCACAAATCAAGTGTGCAAGTATCTGTCTGCAAATTACTTGATTGATTTACTATAGTTATCAACAACGAAACAATTTGCATTAATTAGAAGTCGTTCGGTACTCTTACTAAAATATAAAAGTTATAATTACATGTAGATTGGTTTGACTTTAAGTCCCTTGTAGATGAAAATAAGTTATCAGGTGTAAGAAGACTATTTGATGTGCTATTCCACCTTCCACCCGCATTAACCTTTTCAGTGCGGATTTTACGCCTATCTGAGGTTGATAAGCTCCCATTATATTTAAATATGTTACGTACATTGACTACCATATTCAGTTCATATCAACCGAACTCAGACTACCAGTTTAGTATGCACGATAAAAATACTAGGCTTCCAATTTTTTTCATATTAATATTTTAGAGCATCACTGTGGCGTATTTCGGGAGTCAAGGGATACTTTATCAATTACATCGATGTGACGTAATTTGGGATCCTGCGGCATAGAAACAAGTACATCACTGTGATGTACTTTGGGAGCCTTGTATTTTTAAATACATACGACACAGTAACGTAATATGGTAGTCAATGTAACACAACGAAAATACGCCACAGTGTCGTAATAATGGCTGATAAGGTTAAAGTGGAAAACATGGCAAAAGTAAAGCTTGAGTATGGCATAAAGAATTTGGAAGACAAGGACGCACAACATTTGATTTCTTTAGCAGAGAAAGGGTTGACAGACGTTTTTACAAATGAGAGGGACAACAAATTCCTTATACTCGTATTTACTTCTTCGGAGATTTTCCTTGCCCGAGAAACTGAGGCCATTCGGAAGAAGGCTGACAACTCAGTAGATTTTACGGAGAAATTCTGTGCCCTGCTAAAAGAGAGGTAATTGATTTACGTTATAATTTCAATTCAATTCAATTCAAATCAAACTCATTCATTTTATTGTTACAGAGACGATGTTGTTGGAGCCTTGAAACAGCTATTAAACCTTAATGATCACGGTTTAACCAATTATGAAAGGAAAATACGTAAACTTTTTGAGAAGTTAATGCCAGATAACTTAATACAAGGAGGTATTGAAACAAAATCTGAACGTGATGGACGGGAAAGAGAAAATCTAGAACTAGATGTTCAACCTCAACCAACCAAAGATGTGAAAAACGACGACCCTTCCCCTCAACCGAAACAAGAGCAATATTCTTTTTCCATTTTCAATTTTTCTTATTCCAACATCTCTTTACTTGTTTTAGTACTATATTATTTTTTAAAAATAATTTATGTAATAATTTCACTATTGACTGATGATACGAATGTAACTACATTCATCGTAGTCAATAGTGAAATTATTACATAAATTATTTTTTTTAAATCCATCTCGTAGCATTATGTAGAATACCAGTGAAATAGCTGAGAAATACGGGTTACCGGGATAACCCACTCATTACATGATTTTGGCATTATTATATTCCGCTATTATTATGATCCGCTAACTTTGTAACTTCATGTCTCATTGGCTTCAAATTACGAAGTTCTATAAAGTTTGTAAAACATGGTGAATTATGTAAATTAATTATACCCCCTTATTGGTATTGGATTTACCCTTCTCTCAAATTGCCTCCACCAGATAAATTGATTTTGAAATTTCAAACTGTGCTTTTTTGTCTTTTTTTAATTTTTTTAATTGACAACCTTCATTCTTCCGTCATGACTACCCTGCGCATTTTTTAAAAATAATTTGGCAGCATTCATGAAACCGTACAAAAGGTGCATGTATTTAACTATAAATTTGCAACAGCGAAGTTCATGCATATTTGTCACCAGATATGATTTTTAAGAAAATATCTTTTGGAACTACAAAGGATGAAATCATCAGGCTTTTTTCCATCAAAAAAGACACAATATTATACAAACTTCCATCTACTTTCGCTGTATTACTGCCCGAGCGATGTCCATCGAAGTCTTAGGTGACATATGACGAAGTATTGCTTGCTGTAGTAATCTATATTCCATACCATATTTTTAAAATGAATATAAAGCTTTTCTTGTTGAAAAGTAATATCTATTTTTTGAAGTTTGTAATGCGAATAATGATTTAACGATTTAAATTTTAGAATTTTGATTTGTGTAACAAATGTGTTGTAAACTATTTGTGCCACAGCTCACAAATTTCAAGTTCCCCGTTCATGAGCCGCTTTGGCGGCTGTACTGCAGAAACTATGCTGATAAGTCCATTTGAGTCAAGCTGCATGATGATGAAACGCGATCAAGAAAAACACAACTAAATTGTGAGATTTGATCAGCACTTCAAAGACTTCCAAGAAATCTAATCAGTTCGCTAACAACCAGTTCGAGTTGACAGTAAAGTTGTGCAAACAAAAACGGTAAAAATTACAACAACTAAGATTCTTATCCGTATTTCAAGACGTAATGGTTCGTTTCAAGTGTCAAGTCTCAAGTTTCTAAACTTTCCGTCTCAATATCAGTATTTTAGCACCATGAATAACGAATTATAGCATGCAAAAATACGAATTATAAAGATCGTTATTTAAAAGGAATGAAAAAGAAGATCAAATCGATTGTAGGTATGCGATATTATCAGTTTGATGGAAGAGAAAATACCGTGTCAGATAAATACAGGTTGAAAAAATGTTTCAATGTAAAATTATGAGTCGTGTAGTAATCAGATCACAAAACGTTTTCAATTATAATTTGTGGGATTTATTTTTAAAGCCTGTACTGGGTTCCATTCAGTTTTCCGTTGCTGCCAGTGCTTTTGAAAATAATGCGATTCGAAGAATAATGCATTTTATACATATTTGACGTTACACACAGACGAAAGTAGATGTTCTATTTTGTTCTGTTTTCGTGATATTGACACATTATTAGTCATGACACATCAAAGCTTTAAATGTTATTGCCATCCAATTATACAGGACCGCAGTGGAAAGCAAACAGAGGTTTTTGGTGCTGAAGTTGATTTCCGACAGCTGATTCTGTTTAGGCGTCATCCACATCAAACGTAACGCAGAAGGGGTGGTGTTCAGACCAGCGTGACAAAGCGTGACAGGGGTGGGAGGGTGGTCTGAGCCAACCGTGACGGTTTGAAAATTTCTTTAAAATCGTAGTATTTAATCGTTTTATCGTGACACACCAACGTTTGATCGTCAAAATTTAAATTAGATAATTGTGGACAGATAATGAATATAGAAACGTATTCTACAAAGCGTGTTTGATTTATACGTATATGTTCATATATATTTCGTTATACGTATTAATGGGGTACTGAAACCTAGCCAAATTGTTGGAGCGTGACGTGACAGAGGGGGGTGGGTGGGTTTTGGTGAGCGTGACATGGGTGGGTGGGTGGTCTAAAAATCGCCGATTTTAGCGTTACGTTTGATGTGGATGGCGCCTTTAGAAGATTATTTTAAAAGTGATAAAATCTCTATGGAAATAGTATATTTTTTGAGTTGGGATACTATGTTGTTTGATGGGCTTGTTAAATGCATGCGTTTGGAATTAAAAACAATATAAACTTACAGTATAGTTTATATCGATTCTTATCTTGTTAGGATGCAGGCAAAGTTACTGAATACTTGTTCCTGGTTTTCAAAATAAAATATTACGAATTCGAAAAGTAAAGTTAGGGTTTCTAATAAATGCATTCATTTGTAGAACCTTAATCACAATTATTTGGTACATACGAAGATGTAATAATTCACATAAAACGAGCAAACATGTGCTAGAAAAGTTTCAAAATTTATATTCAAACGCAGTTGGTTTTTAATATAGCAAGATGTGCTAAGAAATCAGACAAAACACATCCATGAACCTTTAGTACATTTAGTACATCTGGTTCTGTGACGCGACTCAAGAAGAGAAGTATCACAGTTCTACAGTGCAGAAGTATATGTCCCAAAGAGAAAGGTAAAGCATACAGATCTGCATAAGCACAACCTGCAGTCCACAAACAGTCCACAAATAAAAAGCTATAGCAGCAGCCTTCTTTTTGGTAGAAGCTTGGTGAAGAGTGAGAAGAGATGCCTAGCTCTGAACGAGCTCTGTTTGACTCGCTTCTCAGTGAGCTTGCTTTGATGATATTGAATAATGAAATGCTGCTGCTTTTGTAAGTACTATTTCTGTTTTCGTTGTCAGATTAAAAACTATGATGAAAATAGAAAGTGTAGGTCAACCAGATATTAATAATGAATGTGTAAATGTAATTCCAGATTCTTGGATCTAGCACCAGTACTTTCAGTAAAAACCGGCGGCAATTATTAACGTACTGCACCTTCAATACGCAGAGAAACACGTAAATCAAGTACCATTATCGATATTGGTTGTTCTACAGTTTTGATTGATTTACTCCTTCAAAACATTGATTACAATTGTTAGCTTAATTTAGAAAACATTCAAAAACGTTTTAGTACAGATCGTACGTAAATTGCTTATTACAAATTTTATCACTTATTTTGCAAACATTAAATCTTCTCCAGCAAAGAGATTCCTAGCATAAGGTCTTGATCCTAGCAAAACCATCTTAAGTCTCGCAAAAGTTCTCTGCACTCTGTACATAAGCAACTATAGTATTTTCTCTTAATATTCTCCCAATTTAAAGCTACTTTAACATTAGTTAACGTGGTATTTTGACATCGTAGACACCAAATAGGTTGGTTACTAGCACGCTACCCCTGTTCTTTTACTCTGATCGACAATAAACTATTATTATTGTTTATTGCATTGTGATTAACATTTTTGATTGACTACCAAATTACTAAGAAAATATGAACGAAGCCAGCTCAGCCAGCAAAACGGCAAGTAACAAAAATTGAAAAGAGATTCGAGAAAGTATACTTCCATGTCCACCCGTCCCAACAGTGTTGGGTACGATTGGGCTTTCCCTAACAATGTTGGGTACTATTGGGCTTTTCCTAACAATCTCTTTGTCCTCGTCAGTTGTAATTTGTTGATAGCCATTGATGGACATTTTTTCATTTGTGTATTTAACTTTGAGCTGTTCCACAAAAGTTTCAAACTCTTTGGTTGTTATAAATTTTAAACTATTTAATATATAAAACCTATTATATATAAATAAATATATATAATATATATATAATAATATATATAATATATAATATATATAAAAACTATTTAATAACAAAATGTTTAGCATATTATATACAAAATATATTATTATTCTCTCGTTCAGTGAAGACTGGAAGCGTCATTCTGTTGCATAAAGTATTACGACAGGTAATATTGATATTTTTGTCATACTCAGAACAGTGCATTTCGTTAC
>JAQGAP010002391.1:0-15328 GCA_034697805.1 Orchesella bifasciata | reverse complement strand
TAGAACCTGGACATGGTTGTCACGTGGGATGAAATCCCAAGAATATCAAATATTACAACAAAGTAGATATACTACAAATATAATTTAAAAATATTTCACTGTGGTTTTTTAAATTTTCATCTAGTTCCATTGTAATTAATTCTTTAAAATTATAATTAAATCTTGAGTCCTTAATATGGAGCTTTTTATTATTTCGCTCTGACCAAGGTCCTTAATGAACATTGACTGGCTTGTGGGAAGCTAATTAGGGTCTTATTACTCAGAAAAACTGCGAGTGCAAAGCTTATGATGCTTGTTTTTGAGACCAGATGGTAGTGTTTTTGACGTTTTTTACAGGGTGCAACATTGACCGGACAAGCTAATGCTGATAGCTTGGATAACCTAATGCAGCCTACATCAAGAACCGTGGCAAAGACAAATTAGATGACTGAATTTTCTTGTTAAATGACATAAAGCTTCGAAGCTCTTCAAGCACAAACTACTGAACCGTATATCCATCCCCACAGCCCTGGTCTTGCCGCGTTTGACTACGTTATATTTCATAAATCCTACCAATTTAAAAATCATACTGTTTAGCTCTAATACATCTTAAAGTAGGTACATTGGTTACTTACAGGTGCAGTGCGGTGGCGCAACTCTCTTAATCGTGGCAGGTGTCAACTCGTCGTCAGATTCCAAGTGAGAAGTTTCTTCCGCTTTCAATACATTTCGGCGAGCTTCAAAATAATTAACTGTAAACAAGTATTTCACCAAATAATTTTTGCGTATCAATTTCCAAACGAACATATAATGGCAATTGTAGTTATCATAGACAAAACTTGAAAGAAGAGACACCTGCAGATGGATACACTTTAATCTCACGGATTGTCCGGGTTTTCTTTCAGGGAGAACTTAACTTCTTTCGTACGGTTTAAATGTTCAACGGCCAATAACAGTGAGGTTAACTATCTTGTAGGCTGCTGGAATATCCATGGTGTAGGTAAGCACTCGACTTTTGTACTGAAAAAGTCAAAAGTTGAAAATGGCGGTTCGTGAATAACTGTTTTCGCCATCGTATCACTAATAAGCATAAAAACGGAGGACAGAAAAACGAGGTAACCATTGCCCGACACTGGTCCGTTTCTGTGGCAATTTTACTGAACAACAAAGAAAAGTCATTGGAAGCCGAGGTCATCCCACCAAAAGGGTTTTTCGTCGTGAATATACGGATTTAACAAGGTTTGGTGACGGAGTTACCAATTTGAGCGTTTTCTTGAGGCTACAACTGAGATTCAGTGTTTTTGTTGACTAATTACGTTTTTATTATGATTTCTCATAACGTTCCATACCTTTAAAACTTAAAAACCCTGAAATTTCATTACTCAGTGCGATTTTAAGCTTTTACCGACATGGCTTGGTATGCATCCTCATCAATATCTCCCTACTCTTCAAAATTCCAAAGGTAGCCATACTAAATTGTTGAAAAGTAGTTATATAACACTTTCTCAGCTAATTGCACCATAAAACTTGCAGAATTATGAGATAAAACCAAGATTTAAAAAAAATTGAAAAGTACCTATACTTTTGACTCAATGAAATGGTACTTTTTTGAATGTGTTTGTGAATTTTTCAAGATCTAGGAAACCAATATCAGCGATTAGTATCTCACCTGAAAGCCCATTCAACTTAGATAATTATAAAGCAAAAAACTGCAAAATTATCGCAACATTTCTACTAGCTTTGGCAGTTTCAATATTGGAGAACCCATGATACCTATACTATTGGCATGCTATTGTATGTAGGACGTTGACTTTCCCCTGTTGCGTTGTAAAATTAGCATCATATGTTGGCGTGACAAGACAGAGGGGGGATGGTGGGTTTATTGAAGCGTGACAGGGGTGGGTGGTTCATCTAAAAGTCGCCAATTTTAGCGTTACGTTTGATGTGGATGGCGCCTAAAGTAGTAGTCGGCAAGGTTGGCCGACGACTCCCTATTGTTCCCGACATTTATAGCACATCGGGCCAACACCATTGGTTACTTGATATCACAATCCTTGTTGGTAATTCGAAATACGTAATCGTAGCCATTGACCATGTTCGGAAGCTCTTATTTGAATTTGCAATGCATATTGATAATCAACACTGTAGTAGCTTTTGATTGATATACCTTTGATGCATGATAACGATAAATATGTCTTTTTGCATGACACGCAGCCATCGCAAGCTCTTTGGTAAGCAAAGGATACGTTGAACAAATATATATATCTGCTTGTTATGATGGAGACATTGAATCGAGATAATAAAGTATCATAAAATTAAAAACACCAAAACTCTTTTCCCCGTCTTATTTATGTTATATTTCCCGTTTCAAGAACTTCATTTGTCTAAATACAACAAAATTTTAAATAAACTTAGCAGCAAATTTGCGAAGCATTAGAGCCATAAAGATATAAGAAATCAGTGCAGTTATGTGATTTGAAAATGTATTGAGTAACAAACCCGACAGTTCAAGATGTATTGTGTACCTTTAGACATACATAAGTAAGGAATTTGTGACTTGTGTCGTATATGAAATGTATATGTGTGTGAACTTTTTTATAAACTAGTTTTCAATCGATACATCACAACCCACGTGTGTCATTTGTGCTTGACCTTCAACTACTTTGTTCGACTGCCTGAAAGCATAGTTGTAATCAGCACTGCAGTAGCTTTGGATTTATACATCATATGCAACCCTTGTTTGTGATTTGAAATACCTAATCATGACCTTTGACCATGTTTAGAAATTCTGATTTGCATTTACATTGCATAGTGACAATCAGCACTGTAGTTGCTTTCGAATGATATACCACAAGTAATATGGCTATGGAACAACTTCGAACATCAGAATTTCAAAAAGCAAAATAGTTCACAAGTTAGAGACTTCACAGACAGACGACGACGAGGCGATGCCAAGTGTTGTTAATATGTACCCAAAGATATTTTTGCAATTGCACGCATCAATATTTGGTACAGCCCAATGTACACGGCAAACAAGTTTATTTACATTTTCTTATCATACAGCACAGCACCAGAGACGTAAATGCTGAAAGTATTACCTGGTTGTCTTGCTCAAACCCATATATGATGTTCTGGTTATATGCAAAAAGCTCTGTTCATCGTTTATTCTGGAGGTAGTCATCGGACACGTAGTTTATCTCCTTCCTGCTTACATACAGGTATATACATTATCTAACGACTTCATAAAATTTTTTATTTTGTGTTTGTAATTTTATTTATCAGTTCATAGTATTGAAATTTAGACTTAATTCTAAAATCCTCATGAAGGAAGCCAATCAGGCTTACTATTAATGATAATCATTATTCGATAACCAGGTCAATTTCAATGTTTTTTCTAATTTCAATGGTTTTTAATTACGTAAAGTTTCATCTCCGAAGTGTACTTTTTTAAACATAATACTATTCCGCTTGCATATTAAAGTTGAAAGTTTATCAGCCTCTAGAGTTACAATTATAACTTACCAAATGAGAAAGTATAATATCCTCACCTGTTTTTTTATAAAAATAGGAAAAAAGGTTACACATCCGAGACGGATATGCCATGTAATTGTGAACATCAAGTTGTCGGCAATGAATGTAAGTTTTCACTAAAGATTTTATTAGTCAGCTAATAAAGGTTCACTACTTTATTAAATTCTTCTCTTAATAAATAGCTTGTTCATACAGAGACGTATGTGACGTACTTCATGCCTCAAAATCAAATGCCCTTTTGTGGTCAAAGCTAAATGATTTAGGAAAATGTTTGGACATTTCGGGGGACTTTCTGATGATCATCATTTCATCATCAGAAACTCCGTACTCGAAACTTTATAATTTACTACAGGCGTGGCGAGGTATGAAATCTTATCACGCCACACTGCAAATTCTTGTAGTGACATTGGAAAGGCAGGGACTGAAGGACTGTGCCGGTAAGTGTCAAATTAATCAGAAAAGGTGATATTTTTTTGCTTTCAGTTGCATACATGTGTGTTTTGATAATTTGAACGTGTTGAACTTTCATAAATAATAAGCACTTCAGCTCATAATTGTACAGGTTAATCTTACCATATCATGTGTAAAATATTTTCCATCATTCAAAGTTGTGTGTTTACTCAATCAATGAATCCAATCTTAAATTTCCGTTATGAACCAGATACACTGTGGTTTAGGATCGCCGATGGCCGGCTATATATTTTTTCTTGTGTAGATTGGTGAAAGAGACAAATTTTTAAAAAAATTTTCATATTGAAATTCCAATTTCTCCCTGAGATAAAAGTTTTTGAAAGTTTGACCTTGTACCAGGTGAAAATTTCGAATTTTCTCTTAAAATCATTTTTTGATAAATAACTAAATCAGTTTTTGGCAATTCTGTGTTAGGGTAGTTCAAAAGCACCTACTAGACAAAAAAGTGACTTAAAACCCTTAGGTTAAAATGGCATATTAATGCACTGCATAGCTTCTGCAATGCGTGTGTGCGTGATTTGAATATAACCCGCAGTTCCAGTTATGCTGGCCCATTTTTGGGGCCACCTTTGGCAACGTCCTTTGGTAAAAGTTAATTGGATTTACCTGTTCATACTTCAAAGCTTATAAAAATATACACCTCCACGGAATCTTGCTAAGATTTTTTCGGGGAATTCTGTGGGAGTCTGAAGGTAAATTTTGTTATCAATGACTTTGTCGGATTGTACAGTGTCGGATAGTAATTATAACAGAATTTCAAAAAATCAATTATTTTCAATAACTACGGCAGTTAAGGGGTTTTTGAGTCGATTTTTTTCTAGTAGGTGCCTTTAAACTAGCCTAACACATAATTGCAAAAAACTGATTTAGTTATTGAGATGTGAGCTCTTGATAGCCTCACAGTAAAATGCTAGAGTCTGGCTAAGTAGACGGTGTAGCTCAGCGGCAGAGCATTCGCCCGGTCAGCGAAAGGTCGTAGGTTCGTAGCCTACCACTGTCAATACACTTTTGTCATACTCTGGCCACACACTCTAACTGTTCGTTCTTTATAACATCACAGTTATTAATCAAAAAATGATTTTAAGAGGAAATTTGAAATTTTCACTTGGTACAAGGTCACATTTTCAAAAACTTCTATCTCGTAGACTAATTGGAATTTTGCCATGATTTTTTTGTTCTGCCCATTTTGGCTTTCTACAGATGGAAAAAAATATAGCAGGATGTCCGGTGATCGGCGATCTTAAACCACTGTGAGATAATTCGTCATTAGTGATAATTCGTTATCATGAGTAGTTTCAGTAATGCAGTATTTGGCTTTGAAGCATTACATTTTGACTGGCTTTAGTGGCTTTATCAAATTAAACCTCCTCAATTCTATGAAAAACCTTTTTATAATAATTTGCATCACTATCATTCCGTTGCTGTCTACATTTAATGCTTATATTGTTTCTAGATGATTTGAAGAAACAGTTTTGTACTGACTATCCATCTGTTCATTCGGAGACTTCGGTGCCCACTGTGGTAAACGAGCAGCCACTCGAAATGCCTAATGAGGAAACATTCGAACCCTGTTCAGTCATTCAAGATACCCCTACGGCGGGACCCGCAGTGAATACGCAAGTTACTCGAAAATTTGCGAAGTTATGTCGTAAGACACTTTGTTGCCGCACTGAAAGCCCTCGCAGAAAACAACTGAAGAGAATTGTGGTATTATCTTTACCACTTTTATTTACTTGCGTATTTGTATTGGGCATTGTCCTTGGTATGGTAAACTGCGACCCAGACTCATACACACCACTAGGTAACGGAACAGATCGTATCATATTTGTTGCCTCGTCATTGGAATTTACATCAAAAATGCGGCATATTGCATCTAATGACAGGGTCAGCCTGCATCTTGCGATCACCGACCCAATCGATTGGAAACCAAAATTCAAATTGCCATATGCGGAAACAATTTCTGAAATAACCTTTGACGGTCCCTTTTTCATTAATTCAATTTATGAAATATTGAATCAACTGGCAAGCTACTTAAAACGGTTAACAATACTAGATACACGTAGAGTAGGCCTTCCATCCACATGTAGTTACGACAGTAACGAAGATATACCGCTGCTTGATGATGATAAGCTGATTATTTTGCCCTTGCTGGAAAAATTTCATTTAAACGTTCCACAATGTGACCGAATTTACCATTTGTTATATAATTATTTTTATTTACCTAAAATTGTAGAAATGAAATTTGACCTCAATGAACAGTGGTTTGAACAATCATTATCTTTTAAATTGGTAGAAAAGATATTTTATAATTCAACAAACAGTATGACTTCCATAGGGATTCATAAGATAAGCTCTCATAAAGTGTTTAACAACTTAACCGCTGCTCTCCCAAGACAACCGCACGTTTCCAAACTGACTTTGCATAAAGATGAAATTATCGATTCTACAGATTCTGCAGAATACGACTTCGTACATTTGCTTGAAACCGTCTTTCCATCTGTAGAAGTTTTGAATATTGACGGTTTCGTACTACCACATGGATTTCTCACGTTAAGCCATCTTAGTCCTATTTTGGTAAAGTTGAAAGTCGCTATTCAGCTAGAAGACATGAGTTTTGATCTTAATTCGATTCCACCACGTCTGTCAAATCTAGATCTATTTTTAGCATTTTCGTCTTGCAATAAATCGACCGAGTCACCTAAAGTCATCGACTCCCGATCTCAAAGCAAAAGACATGCCCAAATCAAAATCACTTCAAATTGTAAATTCTCAACACCAGGATTACTAGTTTCATCATTTTATTTGTAACGTACATGAATAAATCGACATAAAAAAATAACAGGGGAAACTTTTGCGTAAGCAAAAATAAAAGTGTGCAATATCAAACGACGAGTATTTTTAATAGATATACGAATTAGTAATCTTATCTTGTCAGTCATAAATTTTTTCAAGTGGATGAATTAAAATGTTTAGCAACTAAAACCATTATATGGTCGTGTATGATATTTACACTGCTGTTATTATTATTATTATTATTATCACATTATTATACCATGAGTAAGCAGTCTATAGTAAAAACGACTAAAGAAGAAGAATATTTAAATAAAAACGTCTGTCAATAAAAGTTCATTTATTAACGTTGTATTTAGTTGTTAATTCAAAAATTAAAATATGAACCACTTAAAAGAAATAGTTGGTAAACTAAAATCTCGCAGTTTTTATGGAAAAAATTTTATTTAAAATTCATGCAAACGCATCACTCATGCATAAAACGGAAATCGAAACTATAATAACTTTTTGATTTGGGACGGTTTGAATCGACACGTACAACTAATTGTTTGAGGAAACGAGTTTAGTAGTCAATTTTAACAATTAACCTGAAACTTAAAAAATAGGTTAGTCGTTGGGACATGTTAATAATATGCAGACATATATGTGTATAACGGTCGCGTCCAAATATATTTACTGAACATGACTAACAATCCAAAAACCTAGTGAAGTGTTTGGAACTTTGCTTAGTTAATATTTACAAAACAAGTGTCATTTCCTACATTTGTACATGCTTTATTAATGTTGATTATTGGCACATGTACAAACTTAAAATTACAAGTATTTATGTGCTACGCATATTATATTGTTTACAGCTAAATGAAACTCATGACTTCCTGGACTACTCTTTAAGAGGCAAATGATTTTTATCAGTACGTTAGAATGAAACCCCGGGTAATTATGGCAAACATTTGTTAAGCAGCAAGTCGCTGGTAGTGTAAGTCCATCTCACACTCATCAAATACGTTTCTGAATGGCCTCTTTCTTTTTGTTTGTGCACAAAACCAGAAAGTCTTTACAAACCTCGAATATGTGTGTCTGATACTATGTATGCCGAGAGTAAATATGCACGTGTGGGGGACTAATGGAAGTATTGGCCAAATGGACAAATCTAAATCTTAACAATTTTAACAACCAGTTTTCCAAAGTATTTTTTGTTGTTGCTGCAGTTAAGCTATGTTACCAGTCCCGCATTGCTGAAAGATAAACAAACACTCGCTCGTTCGAATACAGATTCTAGACAGTGTAGAATAGCAATCGGTTTCCAAAACTCAGACAGAATGGTTTTTTTAAATTACAATGTGTTTAAAAGTTTTCACAGTAATTCTTCAATTGTTTAGCCATATACCCATAGTTTGGAACTTTACAATTGACGGAAGAGAGTTTACGACGGCTAAAGATTTAAAATGGCCTAGCGGTGTGGTGCCATACATTATTTCGTCTTGTTTCAGTAAGTTATGTGGGTAGCCAGCGTTGGTAATAAGCAAAGCAATGTTTTTGAAACACTGATTTTGGTAAATTTATGTTTACAACTATTTGTTGTTGAAGCCAATTGCATTATATGATACTATATACTACAAACCACATATTTATAATGCAGCAAAACAATAACTTTTAAAGAGCCCCTTAATTGTCTACAATATTGAAAGAACATTACATTAATTGAATACACTTTTTATTTTCTCCTTCTGTTGTTCTTTAGATAAGCAACAAGTGGCCGTAATTCATGAAGCAATGGAATCAATTTCCAGCCAGACTTGTGTGAAATTTACTCCACACAGTGCTGAAAATGACTTTATATCGTTTCAATTACTACCTTATCAGTCCATGTGCTCATCAACACTTGGACGTAGCACTGGAGAGCAAAAACTGCTTCTGGGGGTCACACCAAGAAAGAATTGCGTTGAACTTGGCACCTTGGTACATCATTTAATGCGCATTTTAGGGTTTCCATACGAGCATAAAAGACCAGATCGGGATAAGTATTTAAAAATTGACTTGACTAATGTCAAAAGCAACAGATGGGAATTTTTTAATATGATAAGTAGGGATGAAATTATTTATGATTTGGAAAAAGAACCAATGGATCTTCATAGTTTGATGTATCCAAATGTTAAACACTTTGCCATTAACCATGAAGTTCCTATTTTTTCTCCGATAAATTCACCTCAGGGTAAAATCGGTCAGAATTTCGGCATGAGTGTTGGTGACATTGGAAAAATTCGAAATGCTTATAACTGTTCCAACACATACTCAAGCCAATTTGATAAACAGAATTCCAGCTGTTTTACAAAATTATACTATAAATTAGAGAATTCAAGTGGAGCTTCAAATAAAAGGATTAGCTTTGACGCGGCGTCAAATTCAACTAGCACTGAAAAATTCAGCCAATTGCCAGATTTGGGTAAAGCATCAGAGGCATGTCGATCAATTTGCAATAAAATTTGGTTTAATATACCAGCCCTATATGGTTTTTATATGCTTTGCTTGCACATAATGCTAAAATATAGTTTGTGACGACAATTTTTTATAGGCAATAATTATAGTTATACTCATGTTACTTGAAAGAAGCGTGGCTGCCACCGGCTGGGTACGAGGAGTCATGGCTAGTGTGTTAAAGGATTAATATTTTATGACTAATTTACAACTTTTATGTTTGTCGCTATGTTAAGTGAACGGAAATTGTTTTGACAAAATATAATTTGTAAGTCGCATTTTAACCATTAAAAAAGACATTTTATACCAGTATAAATTTCTGCACACATGTACACAAGTTAAATTATTTTTTGTAAAGCAATAATTACGACTTTTGGTATTGCTTTGCTTACACACTGTTATCAATTCACACATTTTCAATAACCAGTTTTCGTAAAGCAAGTATATAATGCATACAAAAAATATAAAATATTAATAAGTTCATAAAATCATACTCAGTTGGCTCCGATATTTGCGTTCACAAGACAGTTTCATGGAATTTCATCACTAAACCGTAGAATGAGTTGCTTCAAAACCAATTTAAGCCAACGCAAAGTAGGTTTTGTTTATTTTTAGCAAACACACTGGAGTCACACGTCAAAAAACACATTGTTTACAATAACCAAAGCCCAGTACTCTTCCTGGTTTATTCACCTTGCAATACACAATACCAGTTAAATCAAGAATGTTGAGAAAAAGGGTGACGACTTTTCAAACAAGTATGATGCTTGCTGTGAAATATTTAAAACATGTCTTAACAGTACGCCTGGATTTGTTGACACCACTGTTAGGCAAATATAATTGAGGAATATATTGACTTAATGATCAGTTTTCTCAAAGTAACTGACAGTATTCGTGAAGTAAATCCCTCCGGTTTTTTGTAAATATTCGGCCAAAATCGACACAAGGTTTAACAATGGAACTCGGATGAACTAGTCATCACATATGAATAAAACTCCCCGCGCATATATATTTTTCAAATTTACCGATGCAGTGTAATATCATGCGTATTTTATAACTCAAAAATTGTAAGTCTTGTTTAGAGAACCGCTTAAAACTTTAAATGATATATACATTGTGGGATATTGAGAATTGCAGGAATCCAGCATATTGGTTTATTAGTTAAATGAATCTAGATTCTCACATACATTTTTTATCATTAAGCTGCACTCCTAAATATCATTGCCATTGCTGGTAGGATAAATTTCTAATTACAGAACATAATGGCAACGTTTATTATCATTTGTTGTGACTTATGAAAAGCCTTTTGTCGACTCCACTTCAACTACCTGAAGCGTTAAATATGTACCATTCATTCATTCTTATCAGTCCAGCGCAAAGCTCTCGCAGTTCATTTGCAAAGCCGAAACATACTTGTTCAAGGCAATTTGTCATTTATTCGCAGTTGTATTTTAGCGTCAGAGAGTTGAATTGAAGTTACATGCACTACATACTCTTAAAAGAAAGCGGGTAAAGTTACTGAAGAGAAGTTTCTTTATCAAACGGTTTGCATTAAGGCACGTCTAAAGGCAACGATTTTACTAAATGGAAACCACTCCTAGTTAGGAGTCCAGATTCTACAAATTGGTAACCTAGATATTTCTAGTTTTTATTTGCAAATTACTAATTAGAGATCTAATAAAATGGTATAAGCACTAATGAACTGTATCGCCACCGTTATCTTAGAACTTTTCAGGTTTGCGGTAATTACAGTTGAAAGTAAGTTGTTCGTTGACAATCGTTCCCAAATAAAAGCGTTCTTAATTTTTGAACAACAATGCAAACAACTAAGGAATCTAAGCCTCTGTTGACTAATTATGAGCGTAAGTACTATTACAACAAATGTATACTTAACTATGTTTATAGAAATAGTAATTTGGTACTTAAATTTTTTTTAAAGACCACATAACCTTATATTCATTTTAAAGGTGGTTCCTAACATTTTTATTTTTTATTTTAAGCGTTTTCTTACTACACAAACCAGTCGGCCTTTGGATTCTGGCAAACTGCAAAGGAATCACACTCAGAAAATCTCCGGAATATTGCAACAAGCCTACAGATCCCAGACGAATCAGTAATCATTTTTCGAATCCCATCAAAAATACATCATGCAGCATTTTTTGACGTATTAAATACATGGATTTCAAAGATTTCGAATATTCAACAAACAGCATCTGCTAGCATCGGACCAATGCATATTTTTATGTTAACTATAAATGACAAAGGACTTGATGCAGGTACGAGGGACAAAAATACATATTCGTGAATACACAATGTCGTATATGGGCTAATTTTGTGTCACATGACTACATTATCAAGAACATGCTTATGCTTCGTTACTTAACTTTAAGATTTTTTTGTATCCTTAACTGTTGTGAGGATTGTAATGCTGCAAAATTGAAAGTTAGGTTAGGTAAAGTTAATCGATATCAAACAAGCTTAGAAACGTCGTGAATTTGAGGTAGGCTTAAATCAATGCAGGCGACCCTTGAACTCGAGGGACTTTTTTATGAAAGATTTTATGTAAATATTCTTGGCGGAGGAACCCCTTAAGTGCAGCAGTACTATTATACTACAATATTTTCGGTAAAAATTGTTTTTTTTTAAAATTATGGGGTACCGACGGGTGGAACCTCAGATTTCAGACTTTCTGGCAAGAAATTTATTTGCTCAACTACTCTGTGCCTTGCTTGCTTTAAAAATACTAAGAGATATGGGTTTGATTCATGAAAAAGGGATATTATACGTCCAAATGGATAGGTTAATTCATTGTTAAGGCCTTAATCCAACACGTGAAACAAAAATAGCCATTCTGTATCAAAATAAGTGCAGTTCATTGGTATAGCTACACCATTGATGAGACATCGTTAGTCAGTTAGTGCTGACATAGATTTGCCTGAAACTTTGTGATACCATTCACTTTAGTGAGTTATTAATGTTTGGCTGGATTTTTTACTGCGAACATTTTTCCAAAAAGGTACGCTTTGATTTGTTATTCTTTGACATAGATGAACCTTTATGTGCACGTAGAGCCTTTAAATAGATAAATTAACTAACGCGTGTAAAATTTTACCGTCACCACATCTGCCAACCGACCAATGAATCCAACGAGATACCATTCCCGTATCCAGTAGCCTTCGTGGGATACCAAAGTGTAAGTATTGCCAGAATGCCCCAGTAGGCGGAGTCTCTCTTGTCCGCCAAATTTTACACATGGTAATCAATCTTTCTATATAAAGGCAATACGTGCATATAAAGGTTCATCTATGATTCTTTGAAATTTCTTGTAAAAGAGAGCATTCAAAATACCAAGGTCATTTTTTCACGAAAGAAATAGAAAAAGAAGTAATACACATAACCAGCTTAACTGCTTATATTTGAAATACATTTTTAACATTAATAATTTCTGCAGATTTTATTAAGGGTTATATTATTAGCTTGCTTCATCAGTAACGCTGTTTTAGATTAGTAGCATTAATAAGTACTTGTATTTTTTTCAGACCCTGCCAGTAAAAAACTGCTTCTTTCAGATTTTTCTACTATTGACGTGCTGCCGCATTTGTATACATTAAAAGCACAAAAGGGCCTTCCTTCAAAATTATCACCGTCACCAGTTCTAACACCACAAATTAACTCTGGGATACAAGCATTCCCAAATACAATGGCTACTTCATCAACAATTGGTCAAAAAGAGAGCATGGAAAATATTTGCATTTACATGCTACCAATAATACTTCCATGTATTTTTGTATCTGGTATTTTTGTTGGCACATTGTCATGCGAATTTACAAAACAATAATAAGGATTGTCTGCATCAGAAGGCAATTTCAAGCACTTGAACCATTTAGACTGGCAGGAATGATGTTAGCTTTCCGAAGGAAGTCTTCCAATAACACTATAACATAAAATGACAAGGCAAATTATATGCCTTGAAATTCTGAAAATAGAATCAAATTGTCATTTCTTCGCACTCACATGTTGACTATAACTGACTTATATGCAATTAAATTCACAGCTTCTTTTTGTACAAATAATATAAGGGACAAACGTACAGATGTACATTAGAAATCCTCGCTATATTTCATATTAAGGCCGCGTGTAATAAAACTTTTCACAATGTCAAAAAACCTTATAATAATTTTCAGAATTTGTATTTCATATTTTTGAAATAATTTCTTTCGCAATATGTTATGCATATTTTAAAAAGTTTCTTTCGTAATTTGGTGCTATAAGGTACATGGGCATTTGAATACGAGCTATTTTTCAAATGTTTTCACAAGTTTTAAGAAGACGTGCAAATTTTCATGGACTTGAGACTATAAATAAATATATAAATCTAAATGAACTTGCAGATTTACGACAAAGTTTCGCGTAAATCTACATCTACGAACGCATGTTTTTATGATATCTACTATTTATTATTATTCTAATATTTATTATTTAGTGGAGTTATAGGCAAGAATTTTGAATTATACCAGTTTTTTATCTCATTTATTTTATTAAAAAACAGAAGCTGGCTTTTGGAAGGCCTAATTTCTACACGCCAATTCTATACGTATAATTGCTCAGAATGGCTCAGAATGGCATTCTGGCTCTAATTAATCGTTGAGTGAATACATTTAAAACGATTACATTGGCAATGGACAAGACTAGCACCTGATGTACGTATGTAGTGTGTTATATGACATGGCAGAATGTAGAGAAACCACTAAAATTAGGCAACTCGGATAACTAAATATTGATTACTGTACTTTTTAACCAATTAAGTATTTTTAAATATTCTAATAAATGCGCAGTCGAGATGCTGAATATTTAAATTCCATTTATTTATTCTGTCATTTTATTAGAAATAACAATACATGTGACCTTACCTACCTCGTTTGCTAATATAATTCGAAGTTGTAATTTTACATCTCGATTATAGGAATCTAATTAAAAATGCATAAAATACTCGTCCAATTGTCACACGATTCTGTTTAGTTCATGTAAACTGGTAAAAACGTCAGCTTCAAAACAGTTAAATGTATTGAAAATAAAGTACTAAAGTTTTAATTATATCGATTGAAAAAAAAACTTATTTTAATATGTAGCTATTTAAATTTATGTTAGTTTGCAAGAGTTTGTAAATAGTAAGCCATCTGTTTGCTCTAGATTAGAGATTAAATATTAAATTTCCTAGTTCTTCCTAATCTGACTATTGATTAACAGAGGTCAAAAAAATTTCTGATTGATTGAATAATTGTTTTACTTCGAATCTATTATATTAATGATTTAAGATTAACTGATCTGATTCAATAACTAAGTTGGTATTGGGTACATAAAATTTGATTTTTACATGATTTTACAAAGACATGCAACTATTTGCATGGATTTAAGATTTGTTACAAATAGCGTAAGAATCTTATCAATATCGCTGATTTACGACAAAGTTTCGAGTAAATCAAGATACGCATGTCTCTTTATATTATAGATTATATCTGGCGTGGATTTCTATTGTACATACGCACGATTAAATGCATCCCCTATTTAATTCATTTCGTTTGCCAACAGATAACATCTTCCACCTTAGCCTCCGCTTTGACCTTAGCTATCGACTGGTGAAATCAGAACTTCAAAAAGTCAAGTGGTTCGAAAGTTATCGTGTAAACAGACAGACGACAGATGACGCGATACCAGGTCTTCTTAATATGTACCTAAAGGTACATAATACAATATGTCGCATAATAGGACTACTCTTTCCCCTTTTTGGTAGAACAAAGATTTGTGTTTGAACATAGAATGAAGGAGGAGCCAAGTTCCGCTCTTCTTACCATATGAGCAGGAGAAAATAAGACCTGAAAGAGTGGTTGTGAGCACGAGGTTGCAAGTCACTCATTTTTCGTTCCTGAGCGTCTCACCAGAAGCACTTCTATCAAGGCATGGGAGCAACGCTTGGGACTTGACTCGGCATTTGGACAGGAAAGTGAGAGCAGGGCATAAATTTTGTCTGTACATATTTTCTGAGAATTGAGTCTTTTTGTAATAAAACTATTATAAAATCCAA
>JAQGAP010002390.1:0-15330 GCA_034697805.1 Orchesella bifasciata | reverse complement strand
GTGTAATTGTTGGATTCTCGCAGAATAAAATAGAAAATGATGGGGAAATGAAAGCAAGGGCAAAGCATATATATATAAGAAACAAGTTTCCTTTCACTAGACCTCTAAAAAAGTCTCGTCTTGATACAATGAAAATATGCATTAATTTATTTCCTACCAAGTTTTGCCATTTGATAGGATTTCATAATGCAAAAGTAGCAATATTATTATTAATCAGCCTTCAAGTCAATTAATTTTTTTCAAGCACAACATAAAAATATGTTTCAGCTGAGCAAGCCATTTTTAACAGTTGACATAATCCCTTCTTAATTAATAGATCGTCAGCCAGACAACATGAAACTCGTTGAAAGCAAACCTGGAATAAGTGAACATCTGGTGGCACACTGCTAAAAAAAATCTGATAAAATGTCAACATTTAAGAGATTACATTCTCTAAGACATTTAAGCCAGTTGTGAAATCAAGAAAAAATCACGAATCGCTAGTTGCATGCATGACAAGCTCGCATCTATTCACATTCAATGTTGCTTCCAAAATGGTAATATCAGAACGAACTTTGACTGTTAGGGATTTCCTTAAGACGCACGTCGTCACTCTTGCTACACACATTACCTATTAAACTAAATGAAGAAACTAGTCACAATCACAAACATTTTGTGTTGCTTCCCTTTTGGAGCTGGAATTGTGTGTGTATGCATTTTGTTGATTTAGATTGATTGTATTGGATTACTCATGCTCACTCACACACGCATTCGAGTTAAGATGTCATGCAACAACATCCTCATGCAAAACAACGAAAAACGTAGTGCTACGTTTTTCGTGGCAGTTTTTCGAATTTTAAAAATCTAAAGAAAACACCCCCTAGGGAATCGTAAACTGTGTCTGTGTGCGAAATTTCAGCCGAATCGGTCCACCAGTTTTTGAGAAAAGTGGGTACATAGGTTAAAACTTTAACGGTCAATATCTCAGACGTCTCAACTTACCCCATCAAAATTTTTTGCACAATGAGCATAGATTGATGACGGCTTTGTATTGAACATATAAAATAACAAAATTAAAATGGTCACTATTGTGGTCTCGCAGGTGCCATATGAAGTTACTCAGCAGAGAGTTTAGCTAAATGAAACAAAAAAGTGCAAGTTCAGCTGCTAATGGATGCTATTAACTGGGAAACGGCATAAAGGTCAATTAAAAAGGACACGATGTTGGAAAAACAACTTAAAGTCACCAGAGTAGGCAACTGACTGGCTGAAGTTTCTCAGAATTCTTTAATCTCTTGTTTATCACTGGTGCAGTGATTTTGATTAAGACACACACAGAGTGGAAAAAAAGTGCATGGGAATGGGAGTTGAGTTTATAATGAGATTAGAGAATGATGAAATGAGACTCTGTGTAGTCAAACAGTTTGTTCAAACAAAATTATTAGCTGGTGTTGCTGATGATGATGATGACGAGGAGAGCTGAATTCAACAGTTAGCAACACACACATATATCATTTTTAGTGGTAATTGTTTTCACGTGTTTATTCTAGTGAGTCACTCACCCACCGAGCGATATGAAAGGAATGTATGTGCCTTTTGTGAGGTCAACAGTTTCTTTTGTTTACATTAAGGGAGTTTACAGCCATTCCACATTTATATTTAATTCTCCACACGATTTATTAGCTACTAAGAACCAACATTCTTCTGCAGCTGGATTAGCACATCATCTTGGGTGTTACTTGAAAAATGGTTACTAAACGCAAGATGTTTTGCATGGTTATAAAAATATGGAGGATTAGTATTATCTCATGCGGATGCAGCCAACTCGGAGTAAATCTCATTATGGAAATTACGCCATTAAAAATGTCCAACGTTTTTGCGGGCTACGTGCGCTCCGCTCCAACTCATACAATAATACAATGGTTGTTTTGTCTACAACGAAAGAAATATTTGTAAGCAAAGCGTACGGAAAGTAATCAAAACAAAACAACTTTTAGTTGACTCACCAACCCCAGCTAGCATTACATTAGGAAGACGAGGATACGAATAATACAAATATAATTCCAGAACCGCAACAAAACCACCAGGAAACACACAAACACAAACTAACACACGATTTGGTTTTATAGCAACAAAACAAAACAGTAAAAAACAGCATCTTAGTCACTAACTCAGCATCTTTTTTTTTGCTAGGAAGAAGAGAAGGGGAAAACATTTTTAAACAGAAAAGCAGGAGGCAGTCAGGCACTAACCCAAGCGAAATACAAGTGAGTGACTGACCTTTGGATAAAGTGCTCCGTCATAAAATCGTAAAATAGCATTAGTGTCCATGTGCTCTTCTCCTTTTCATGAGTTTGGTTCACGTTGCGTTTTTTGCGCTATTGCTTAGTTTACTTCCCTTTCTTTTATCTCCATAGGGTTGACCACCCATTCATACAAGTTGACTCGGAGCACTGGTCTCGCCAATGTAAACAGCTTATGTATATGGAGCAAAAACAACTAACTAACTAAAGCTCCCAAAACCAACCAAAGCTTTTACTGTTGGGCTACATGAAGATAAAGCCACGCTGAGCTTTTACTCAACCAGTTTATAGCCATTGGTTTGGTTTGGTCAATCCGCTGCTTGTATAAGTACTCAGAACGGAAGGATGGAATATGTAATGTACGTAAGGAGGAGACAGAAGGATGATGAAGTCTGGAATATTAGGTACGTGTTGCAATTGGTGGCAGTGATGTTGTATGAAACGAGAGAAAATGTTATAAAGTTAATCAGTTTTCATCAAGGTTCAATCCGGATTAGTGGCTGTTTGCTATTATGGATATGATTACTGCTTTTGCTCTCCGCACGTTGGCTCCCCCCGTTCATAGTCCGCAGCTTTCACTTGGTTGGAAGCTTAAATAAATGCGATAGTTGCGATAGTGAACATGAGTATAGCTTGTACATTGTATATATTCGTATTCTCATCTCGCTTGTCCAGTCTACCAAAGAGAAAAGTGAAACCGGAGAGTCATCATCATCATCATTTCCTAAATCATTTCCTCATTCCCTTTCACTGTTGCTGGTGTGGTGCTGATGAAAACCAGTTTGGTTTACTTGAATTGTTTTGCTTTGCAAGCAAAATTCCTTAGTTTTTCCTCTCCTTCACCAACCATGTCATGTGCAATACTTTGAAAATGCAATGCGATTCTCATGACGTGACTCAAATGATTCTCCACACGGATGATAATGTTATACAATGCGCAACCACCGTGTACCCATGAAACTACAAAGTTGCTCAGGGATCACTTGCTGCATCAGCACGGGGAAAGAATTTGTTGAGGAAAGCATTTATTTCTTATGTGGTTTCCTTTTTATATAACCTCATCCTCCAAAAATGCCAATACATTATTTTTATATCCTTCGGTTTCCCCATATAGGCTACTTTACTTACCTTTCATGGTCAAGGCTTTCATTATTGTTTTGACGCAGCAGACAGGTTTGCAAGATTGGCTACAAAGTAAAAAAAATTGTGTGCCAAGCTAACAGACCTTCAGATTTGGCTTTCCTTTCATATGTTACTACTCGTGATGATGATAAGATGCACCGATAACAGGAATACATTTTTTAACAAGTTGATGGAAAGCGTAAACAATAATACAAGAGAGAAAAGAACGAGACAATTATTGTGCACATTCTTTGCCAACATAATTCTTTATGAGTGGTTATCAATCCACATCGGAAACAAACAGATATACATTCATTGTGAAGTAATGGTTGGGCTTATCGAGTGACAATTGACAGCGGAAAAGATAGTGACTGGATGTTTGGAACAGCCACGTTTTCCTCCTTAAGGGTCCCCAGTGAGACAAAACAATATCTTACGAGGTGACATTGAACGAATAGCCATAATATCACATTGAGAGTTTTTGCTCAAGGGAACCACTTCACTCACTCCACTCTCACCGATGACAGTAGTACCATGCCATTTCGCTTCTACCGTGCAACAAGAAGAGGAGAGAAAGGCGTGGAAAATATTATACTAATGCAGTGTGCCCTATAAGAAAAAGTGACAGAAGTTATGGGCTTGCAAGGTTTTCATGAGATCAGTAAATGGTTTTTCCGTATCGTCATAAAAACACTAGACCTTTTCCCTTTCTTCAAGAGACCAGACCAGGGCAACCTTGCCGTGTACATTCATACGGGTAGCTTTCAAGTTATGTATGTTTCTCCAGTTTTCAATACAACAAAAAAAGTGATACGAATTATAGAAGTAGCATAACACCAGCAGCCGCGTCTGTCTGTCTTGGAGGAACGGAACGCTGTTCTGGTAAATTGGTTAGCCTCGGAATGGCATTGTTACGCTCCTTTTTCTCTGCTGCCTCTCTGTCTGTTTGATCATAAATACGACGACTACCAATAATGATAAAGAGAGAGAGAGGAAACTTGCCTCTGTCTATCGATATTTCGTTATATGATACCATATAAATCTTTGGCACTTTCATACCACCAGTCGATAAGATATTGTACACATTTATAAACATCCTGTTCCACACTTCATCTTTTGACTTGCTTGCCTTTTAGACATTTTCTCTGTCTGTTCCGCTATTCAGTTTCCTGATGTTATTTTTCGCAAAAAAAAGAGAAAAAAGCTTATGGCTGTGTTTATGTTGGATGGTGTGTGTGTGTAAGTTGGACTGGGTAGTACATCTGTAAAATAAAAGGGAATCGGTGTGTAGGTCTCTGGAAAGGAGAAACGGGCCGTAAAAGATGGAAAGATATAAAATGTCCCATCACGTCCATTTATGGCCACACCGCTCTCAAAGTGCATAAGTAAGCTGGTTCTTCGCTTTCTGCTTCACATTTCCTTTTTGTTTCTTGTTCCCTCTCCCTTCTATCACTGATAACATCACAGAGTTTGTAACTTATATAGATTTACTAAAAAAAAGAGCAAAAAGCGTTTCATCCCGTGTATATCTTTATTTGTTGCTCTTACACGATAGGAGAGTGGAGAGCGAAATGCTCAATGCGAAAAATTTGTCAGAGGAAAACGGGAATGACGAGCAAAAAGAAGAAAACGAGGCAAATTGAGTAATGCACCACTATTCCATGCTCACTCACTCACATTTCCATGGATTGAAAGTCATTTCTAAGCTGGAACAACAAAAAGTCAGCAGTCAACTTTGAGGAGTTTTTTAAGTTTTTTTGGTAAACTCATTTTGTGGCGAACATCAAGTCAAGCCAGGCCACACAAATGGATGAATTCAATAGAGATCTAGATGGTGGTGACGTGAAGGAAGAAAGATACTGTAAATGAAACTGCATCCATTTCTCCCGTGTGATATGCCCTGCCATACGTGAACTAAACTCAATTTTTTATGCATGCGAAAAAAAACAACATTGAAATGTATACATAAAAGAATGTTGGTAGTATTGGTATGCATGCGTTCCATTTTCGTAACCCTTTCACATCACATTTCTCCACCAAACTCTGTTTACATTTTTAGTGAAAGGGAACACTCAAAATTTCACACTTTTACACGAGATAAAATGTATAGAATGACGATATTGTGAGATGCCACACTATTTGAGAAGTGCCACCACAACAACATCCTGTTTCTTACCTTCCATTCACGTCTCCCTAAATTTTATCCTAAAAGGTATGCAAAGCATTTTGACTGAAATGTGAAATCTTCACTTTTGTAATTGCTCCATTATGCTAAATATTACTCCACCATTTACCACTTCATACACACCACAGCAGAGATGAATATGTACGCATGTTTATTCCAGACAAGACAAATGGGAGGTGGTTGAAAGATACGCATAAAAATGTTGCATTTTAGTTTATGATTACTTATGAGTTTATGTATACATATTTTTTATGCAGACTCTCGTGTTAAAATTGCATTGGTTGGTGTTGGATAACAAGTTCATGATTCATGCGTCATGTTCACTTACTTAAGAAATGACCTTAAAGAATTTTTGTTTATATTTTTATTATTGCCTATTACGACCACCGGATCACTTCTCACAATTTAAACAATTTATCATTTCCCTTTTACTATACGTCGCATACATGGACATATTACATTATACTTATGCGATGCAAGTTGTACAATTTTATGGATTGATTTGCGGAATGAGTGTATAAACGTATAAAGTACTTTTTAACATCTTTGTCCATTCTCATCCGTCAATAAATTGGGAGTAAATGGATTCACTCCATTAAGTCACAAGGAAGAAGAGATAAACACAGTGCTCTTTGGTGTGCGTAACATATTCATCAAATAAGACAAATCTGATTGTAAGTGTTCAAGTGGGAAAGAGGTTAGGAAACGGACCCACTTGTTCACTCGCCTTTTTATATCCTTGTGCATGGATACCGTGCCGACGTTTTGTTGTTCATGGCTTTTATTCGGGGTGTAGAGAAAGAACCTCTTGGAGCTTAGTAGGGTGAACAGGTCTTGATTCATGAATAGCCACTTCATTTTCTCCTCCTCAGCAGACAGACAACACAAGAATTTCTATAAGCTTACTATCTCAATCCTCCGCTCCAAGAAATTACATCCCTTCAGAAAGCATCATTTCTTTTTAACAAGTGCCGCAGCGGAGTCAAATGCGTCAATATGTGTGTAGCGTGTACGTACTTATGTAATGTCCGGTTGGTTGGTTACATAATATACATAAATATCTTCGAGTAGTATGGAACTAATGTCAATAAAGCTAATGTATCCAATAGCCACTTCATGCGACCGACAACAACACACGCAATCCTACTTGTTCATTATAAATATCGAATTAAAGTCACATCAGTATAGCCGGTTCTTCAGCTCTTGTCTATACAACGGAATATATTATTGAGGAAACAACTGTTACGCTGGATGGTGGGCTAATAAAGAAGCACTGTTCTCAAACTACCTCTGGACTTGATGTGTATGTATGTACACACATAATGGAAATTAATATCATTGCATTTCCAAAACTCTTTTCTGTGTTGACTTTGTTTCGTTCAAGCTTATTTTATGGAATGAGATGGGGAAGACGAATGCCCTCCTCTGGAAAAAAATGTTTTCCTAAATATCTTTATAGCTCGGCTGTCTTTCCTTTTAACTAATCTTGAGAAGACAAAGTGCTGTAATAATTAACATGGTCCAAAGTGCATTTTTCCAAGTTTACAGTGCTCATGAATTCAAATTATCGCCTGCTACGAATCCCCCTTTTTATTCTATAGGAATATGCATATGCATGCAGTCATAAGTATAAGCATTGTCTGTTGTTATTTCTTGTCTCCCATTCAGTTTTGAGGTATTAGCTCGTTGGATGCAAAAAAAATGTACATAATTACGCAGAAACTTTTGCTGCATGATACACCCAGTCCAATATATTTTACACATTTAAGCTCATTTTCTCCTAAAGTACGAGCTAAATAGTCACATTAAGTAGACCCTCTTTTTTTAAAAACTGAAAGAATTCCTCGTTATAACATTCTACTACTCAAACTCAGGCACCCAAAACATAAGCGTGGGTCGTAGATTTGTGTGGAGTACAAGACAATGCTGGCTATTGTAAGCTTCTTTGTAATTAGATATTGTGCATTAAACCAGGGAGAATACTTGGGAGAAGAGACACGTAGTGTTGATGCCAAAAGAAAAGAGTTCACTTCTTCAAAATTATTAGTACTTTTGACTTTACTACTTTTAATACTTTTTGTTACTTCTGTTCGGTTGACTTCTCGTGTCTTTTTGGCTTTAAACAAGCTTGTTCTCCGTGCTTCTATATGAATACGTTCATTTGATTGCTATTAATCCATGGGTATGAGAGAAGTAGCGAAGTTACTGAAGCAGCATGGAGCTCATTACTTGTTTAGTTCTTAACAGAAGATTTGAAGACAGACAAACCGGACTTTTGCATGAATTGTCGAGCCTTCATGCTCCGCAGCTTACCAACGTGGAGGAAGGAAGAAGGGTGAAATAAGATGCTCATCTTTGTTGGAGAGTTGGATCCTGTTTGCGTTGCGTATCACTTAAAAACTCTTCGGTATTTCCACAACTCTCCAGTTCTCAAAGCTCCTCTTGTCTTTGGCTGATGCTGTTGCTACACTTGAAAAACTGAGCAAAAAGACTCTCTTTTCAAAAAGACTTGTATTCCAAGAAACTGGCTAATTGGAACGGGAGAAGGATCGGATGTAGCTTAATGAGAAGACCAACCAAGAAGTTTTTGTTGGAGCACAAAAATAAAGATAAATAATTTTCGGATGTATATCTTATCTTGCTCGCCTTCTGCCAACATACATACTAATATGCCACATCATCATATCATCAGGGAGCTACAACTAGCTTGTTTTTAATCCTAAATGAAAACCTCAGTCAAGGGATGAAAAGGAGAGTTATTTTTTACTGGCTTCATTTGAGCTACACATCTCTCCTTTTACCTCTGCCCAAGAAACATCAGCAATATGATTCAATTAAGTGCAGTTAACACTGCGAACATAAACTATGTGCATATATACATCAATGTAATGGAATGACGTGATTTCTTACAATTAGCTTCTTTCATCCACCCATTTCATATAGGGTTTGGGTTCCAAGAACAAGTCGTGTATTATTACACTCTCAGCATTTTATCAAATGATCGGGATCGGGTTTAATAATATAAAATGTAAAACGACGAAAAGTTGAGGGGGAAGAGAGAAATCAACACACAAGTTTATTTTATATCCTGTTTTTCATTTCATTAAGATTCATTTGGCTTCAAAATACCACCATCAGCGTGGTGCACTGTGCTTTTCGTTGAAATGAGGGAAATCCCAAATGAATTCATGTAGGAACTGTAGTAAGTATGCAGTGCATGCATATTTGTGAGCGCAGTCATACAGCCGTAAGTCTCCAGACCAGACCAGCTAGTGAAACAAGCAAGCATATAACCCACTCCACATCATACTATCTTCATCTTCATCAAGCCAAAGTAAGTAGGTACACAAAGCTTCCTTCCACACATGCAATAGGCATCATCATCAGCCCCTAATGACTGTTTTGTTTCCAAGCGTTTGTACCAACTAATTAGAAATGATGTACTTAGGGTAACTTTATTTATAGGAGTCGTCGCGTCGATCTCTAGCTTCTCTCTCTCCCTCACACTTTTGCCTTCATCTAGAGGAGCATGTTTTCTTTTTCAAAATAAAATGTGAGAACTGCTTACGCATTAACTTCAGTCAACATTATCATTGCATTGCATTCTAATCTATGGATGTATGAATATATTAGGTGGTAAATGTATATCTCGCAGAAAATCCTAATGGAGAGAAGAGTTAGGAATTGCTCCTGCTACTGGGTTTTCCAAAAACTGAGAAACTCTTCGTCTTCCTTCCTTCGACACTCTCAGCTCAACAAAAAGTGAGGATAAGAGTGGAGTTTTGTGAGAGATGAATGCATTTGTATCTTTGACACGGACGGGAAACAACAAAGTTGAAAACTTGGATATCCCCTTTGCATTTCCTTCCTTCCGATGACTTTGTTCTTTTTTTTCTAGTTTTGCTTTTATTTCCTATTATTTTCAGCAACTTCAACACTCATGTATGTACAAGCTCGTAGGGATTCGATACGGATGTCTCATATTATTAGAGATTTTTTCCTCCAAATGATATTGTTCATATGCATAAACATAGCTCACATGCATAATGCAAAACGTAAAGAAGAAAGTTGTGGAGAAGGGAGAAGGTGTTATAAGTTTCTTCAGAAAGTGAGTATAATAATGCATTGGAACGGAGAGGAAAAAGCTGGTGTGTTATATATCCCTGTCATCAGTCACTAGACTGCATTGAAAATACACATAAATCCAAGTTTGGGTACAACTTTTCTCACTTTTTCTTTTTCCTTGGTGCGATAATTCCACTTCCACCTTCAAGATTTGTGCTAGTTTCCTTTATTTCCTTGCAATACAATATGTATATAGACATAAGCTACAAACATTGCATAGTACTGCTACTTCTGCTATGTAAAAATGTAGAATCATTTTTCCTCTCTTTCTCAGCAACATCTTCTCTTCTGATTTCTACCTTTTTTGACACTCATTCTTGCAGGCTGCCGTTTCAGATATAGACACAAACTTTGCTCAAAGTGATACAAATACAAGAAATGCAGTTGTACTTGTTACTGGTGAAGAAAGAGAGGAAAAAATTATTCAGGTCTTCTGTTGTTGATCCCTCAGTCACATTGATCCTGAACAGTTTCCTGTTTAATAATATTCACTTTCGTCGTGTTGCGTTGTACACGTATTTACAGGAGTAGTAGTGCAGCAGAGATAGACATATATTTTTTGTTTGTGTCTTCTTCTTCCTCCCATCCATATAGGTATGGATAGATGATTATGCGTGTAGTCGTGTGCATTTTTATCATGTTCTCTACTAGTTTGTGTATTTGTAACAGTCACTCTTTCCTTCTTTCTTTTTTCTTCTTCTGTACTTTGCTATCTCCCCATGAGATCTTGTTGCTAGATTGCTTTCCTGCTGCTTTTCCTAGTTGCCTCCTATCATTTTGGATTGGCTCAGTTGCTCTTCTCTCATGTCACTTCGTTTGAGTTCTCTGACTGAGCTTTCAGATTGTATTAGCTAGATATTTACCTCAATGCGAGGCTCCCAAACTTGTGTACATTTCTACACGTAATAAATGTACATCTTTTTTAGTAATCTCACACACTCACTCTTTCCCCCCTACACAATATGCGTTCAACAACAGATAAAAAATTCATATTAGCAGACAGTTGCTGTCTAACTATATCATCGGCTACAAGCCCAGGAACATGCACCTTTCTGTCTTCAGCTGGATGGAGCTTTTACAACGAATTCATGGGGTTGAAACACACGTTAAAAGGCTAATAATGTTGATAATAGAACATGTTACATTGGTTGTATTTCCAGGTTGGGAAGATCGAAACAACTTTACAAAAAATAAGATTTATATTTGTTTTTTCATGAATGAAAATGATTGGCAATATGTTTCGAAAGACGAGACGAAATATGAGATTTATTTTTCTGAAAAGGACAGAATTTGATTTGTTTTCATTTTTAAAGTCCATGTACGTACAAGAATGATCAAAGTTCATCATCGATAAAGATTGCATGTGAAATTAGGACGCTAAATACCAGCTAGGCCGGTTTCTGAGGCATCATCAATACCAACTCTGACTGCTGACACTTGTTATCTGATAGTTTATTATACTTGTTGGTCACAGACAACATTCCACTTGCTGTGCTATGGACTGAAAAGCATATTGCTGGGCTATTATTATCCCAATCAGTATTCGTGGGATGAGTGAGAATGATGGTATTTGTTTTGTTGTGGGAAGGAATCCCTAGAAATAATGACAATCTGTTGATGTAAAGTAACTGTGATATGAAATGGAGCCATATTCCGTGAATGAATTAGAATGAATGAAGAAAATGATGAATGAGCCTTTTGCTATTATGTAATAATAACAGACAGGAGGCAGATTCAGTTTTCTGGTGGTTGGTGCTCGTAGCCAGAGAGAAAGAGATGAATAATGCGTGAGGAAAAGCTAGTAGGGAAACTGTATCTGCATCACTTGAAAGCCTAGTTGATAAACATGATGTGGGAAGTGAGAAGGTAATTATTGAAAGGTGGACAAGATGAAAAGGGAATAAAGGGGTAATTAGAGTGGAGCATTACATAATAGAGTGTTGATGTTGAAGTTTGATAAAATATCTTGTTTCAGTTCATGCCATTCCAGACGAACACAATGATGATGTGGTGATGATGCTTTGCTTTGCATACATTACTCCAACTTCCTCCTCCTCCTCCAGTCAGTCAGCATCAGCAGAAATTTGTTTCAACCCCGTCATTTTGATACATCCAAAAAGTGAGGGCTCAACAGTTCAGCCATTAAAGCAAATCTCCAGTAGCTCAAACTTAATCTTTTCTGATTCTCCCTTCACAATTTTGAAATGGGAAGAAGGGTGTAATCAAACCAAACCAAGCACAGAGGCAAGCAAGCAAAGCAAATCCACCAAAATGTGTGTATGTGTACATTGTATATTGGTCAGGATAAACAGAGACTCAGACTAAACTCCGACTCAGAGAGTTTGGAGCTACATGAAAATCAGAGGAGTGAACGTGAACAATTTCATTTGATCTCTACACAAATTCTTTCGGAAAAAGGAAAAACACTAGCGATATATGCATATACGGAATGAGCGAGGTAAAAAGCAAAGCATCCCTGCTGATCTTGATCCCATTTGATGAAACTATCTTCTTGCATGAATAAAGCCAAAGTAAGATTTACGAAGGAACAAAACGGTTTTTCTCTCTCACTCTCATTTGATGATATACGGATACGGAAGCTGGAGCAAAGATAGACACACAGCATAATACGCAGCTTTGCCTAATGTGCGTTTTTCATCTCTCTTTCTCTGTCTTTATTTGACTGACTGTCTACCAATAATCAGAAGCAGCTGGCGTTGTCTGTTGTTCTCGAGGATATTAACTAATGTGCGTTGCATATCGTCCGAAAAGTTTTGAAATCTGATGAAGTGGAGCAAACAGAGGCGAGATGAATCAAGTCAAAGGGAATTAAGTACCCTAGAGGAATATTATTGGGGTTTATGCATGTGAAGAACATTTTATATGCATTTGAATCATGATATTATGATATGATGCATGCATACATAGTTCCGATCAAAGATAAGCCTTTTAATGCGTATTATTCTTTACTGGCGCAAGTTACTCTTGCACATATTATCTCAGAAAATATTGGTTGTATATATTTTCTGTGGTGTTTGGTAAAGCTGGGATGAATGACTGATTTCACACTTCTCACTCTCCATTACAACTTCCGATATTCTCACAAAAATGGAAGAGATCCATAAGTCATCTCGTTCGCTACACCAACTCGTTCCGAGTTAAACGGTGCGATGAAATGTGTGGTGAACGTGGATGATTTTAACCATAAATATGAACACCATTGTGGGCCCTCGGTGTGTGTGTTACATATATTGCGTTGGAGTTAATTGCCATCATATTCCCTTAATGTTGATTACTGGGCAAGTAATAAACTTGGTCTCGTCTCACAGCTCAAGAAGACATGTCCACACACATCTGTTCTCCCTTTTCGCTCAACTTTTACAAGATTCTTGTCGCTTTTTTCTTGTTCCGCTCCTGCCATATTCCGCATCTTGACTTACTGCTTGAGGGACCTTTACAACCCATTATGTAACCATTCAAGCGTGATTGCCTAGTTTTCACTTGGTTTTTTCATATTGTATTCCCAGCCATTTGGCATGGGCGGTCGCACATCATAAGCGTAATGAAATGAACGTGTGAAGAAATGGAATTTGTTACGTTTTACAAGCTACTGCCACCGCTCTCCGTGTGTATTATATTTGTTCACACCAAACGCAATGCCAAACCAACATGATCTCATTCTCATCCCGCTCGTCCTAAGCAGATGGAGCGGAGTAGGAAAACGATTTATTTTACTATCGCGCAACCAAATCAGGCGACACACTTGAAATTACTATCGACTTGTACAAAAGTGGGATGAATCTATCCAAGCCAAGCTTAATACTCTTTTTAAGCCAATACCTTACTTACGAGTACATGACACGATGACTGGAAAAGATGAGGATGTCAAGATAAAGTCATTATTGTGCTGTGAGTACCCATTCTAGCACCATCCTGTGTGTGTACATACCTGGCTTAACAACTCTAAATGAGTGGAACATAACATAACGGGTGTGATATTTGGAGTGAATGAGGAGAGCACTTTTTGATCAGATAAGGGAAATGGAGAAAAATAGCCCGTGAAAACAACTTCATCCCTTTTGAAAAGTAAAAAAGCCAATAAGCTTGATACATATTCCTGCACCAACACCGATACCAATTGAGTAATCATCATTTTAAATCTCATGTACAAAGGGGAGAGAGATGAGAAGAAGGGGGATGTGAACCAAACCAAGAATGGTATGCTTCCATACATATTATGCCTATTTCCCTTTGAGAACAAGTCAATGAAGCTATTTTCTAGTGAAAAATGGTGTAACACAACTTCTTATTTCCATAAGTGGGCCTGACACTGTATAGAAGTTGGATTGCTGTAAATAAAAATGATGATGGGAATGTGTGATTAGCCGACACCAAAAGTAGGTTTGGAGAAATGATTATCTTGTGATGCAGGCAATAAACATGAAATAATAATATGAATGAGCTCAGCTCCATGTAAGTATATTGCTTAATCAACTCTGGCATAAACTGTATAAACTTTAAGTAATTTTAATGAAGCAAACCCCAGATCGACCTAAATGTTTCATCGAATTGATTAATCATTGGCATTCCAGACCGTGTCATATCCATTAATTCATTTTTATTCTGGAATTTCTAACATGTTCATAAAGTATTCAGCATTGAATTCTGTGCTCCCGCAATTCTTAACCCTTTTCGGAAATGCGTTTGGGTAGGAATCACGCATACACGTGTCAACTACCCAAAAAGTACGGAAACAAAGTCCAAATTAAATGCTCTAACCACATCTTCGTTCCTTTCCTATTTTGTCAACTTTTCTGTGCTCTGCTGCTGCAAAAGATCCTTTCATTTTGGAGACACGTTTTCCTCAACTCAACAATTGTCCTTTGTCTGCCACTGACGGAGTACATTTATTACGAAAGGATTGTGACAATGATAATGAAAAGGGGAAATGTGAACTCTCATATGATGATGATGATGTTGAATATGTTATTATTATTGTCTCCAGCGTTAGAGTTGGAGAGCAGTACACCCGACCCTCCGTAAGGCCAAGGCTACGCCATACCAGCATACCATTAGCAACCAACAACAACTGTAATTATATACGCAAGGTGCAAAAGTTTATTAGGGATGTATATTATTAGGAGGAGGACGCATTATATATATTATTTTCATTGTTTTTCCCTATTTCCTTCCTTCCTCCTTTCCTTCCTGCCAATTGCTTTATTGTTGTTTTCAGAGTCCTATTGTGGGTTTGTTAGTTTCCTTGTTGATGGTTTTCTCAAAGTTCGCAGACATCATAATGCCTTCCCTTCCCCGTGAATGTGTGTGTACATGCGTTACAATCCGGGTTTCAAATAACAAGTAATGCTACCATGTACTGTGTGACTCGGCTGTTTCCCTAGGTATAAAGTGAATTTGGTGAGAAATGGGAGAAAACAGAAACAGAGCGACTGTCTCCTAACAAATGTTCGCTACGAATTGAATGGTAGTGATGGAGATGGTGGTAATTTGGATGAAAGGGTGACTGTAATTAAGATAGGTAGTTAGAGGGGAAGACAATAAAAGGAAACAGAGAAAATAGTTAGTGGAGCCAACCAGTCATTTCCCTATATATCC
>JAQGAP010002389.1:0-15330 GCA_034697805.1 Orchesella bifasciata | reverse complement strand
TTCGGCTTACTTAATTTTATTCTTAAAAAATTCAACCTTTCAAAGACAAAATGTGGACTTTGAATAATTAATAAGCAATCGTTCTGCGAGAGTTTAGTTATTAATGTAAAATCATGATACATTAAATATCTATATGTGGCAAGGGTTCCAAATTCAGCCATGAATGGAATTGAACAGAAGAAAAACTAAAGTTTTTTACCATCAGTAAAAGCATACTCGTACTTTTATGCAAGTCTTTATGCATGCACATGGCATAAAAAGTAAATTGGTTTTTATTCTCCCAAGGCACACTCGTACAGCCATTGACATGTGCCTATTGACACACTTTTTAGACTTTTTTAACATCTTAATCTCCAAACACAGAAAGTACGGAACAAGAGTAAAAATTCTACCTGCCTTTTCAATGTTTAAAGCGATTAGAGCAACGTCCAGGCTGTCCGATAAGATCTCCGTCTCACTCATTCTTATTAGGTGACCGACTTTCCGAACTAAAGATTTGAGATGTTCCCTCTTTTTGGCATCTATACTGTCCTATATGTTTCCCAAAAGAGATAAAGTTTGGATCAGTTCAAGAAAATAAAAGGCATTTGCACCGAATTGCATACCACGGCTACCATACCACCACCCCCATGTTTTCTCTGAAATGTAGACATCTGGACATTGATGCTGGTCTCTAAAGACAAGTAAAAGGAGAGAAAGTGAACGTAAATTCAAGGTATGTTGTGACAGGTATTCATTAATTATTGACGCTTCTCCAAAGCTTATTTCATTTCCTCTCCTCTTTCCCCTTTCTGTCGGTGTTTGACTGGGTGAAATGGAAGTTAAAGGGAATGAATGAAGTTCTCCTCTCATTTTTTCCAACAACGTCCTCCATTTATTACCTGCGAATCGCCGTTTATTATGTCACCGTGAGCGGATTTTCGAGGATATAAAATACATTGCCTTGTCTCGCCCAGAACAGAATTGAAGTGAATGAAAACATTGGATGGTGGTTAGGTGTGGTCTGTCTGGTTGCTACTTAAATTGTGGAATATTTACTTTGATCATTTTGTACAAGGCCTGCCTGTCCACGGTATTGCTAGAGGAAGACCCATTCGGTGTTCTCGAGGTTGACTGCGAGCTCGAATTGTTGAACATGTTCGGTGTTGGAATGGGATCACTGTCTTCTACCAGATTGAAATAGCCATACTCGCTCTACATCCGGAGGATAACATGGGAAAGAGAAAGATTAATTTTTCTCTTGACACAGACATTTCATGATGGGATAATCATTTACATTCATCAGGTCATCATCTTGACGAGCCGGTCGGAATAAATTTGGCACGAGGCTTGTGGCTCTTGGCAGCTCCACGATGAGGGCATAACGCTCCCTGTTTTTGGCATCGATATCCAGCGTGAGGTCAATTAGCGGAGCCGCATTCACTTGGAGAAACTTGAGAATAACTTCCGTTAGGTCAAAGTCTTTTTCCGACCAGAGGTCCGGAGTCTTGTAGCCTCCTAGGGAGTCCAACAGGTCTAAAACTGGGGTGGGTTGATAATGGAATGAAAAATAGAGATGTTGGGTCGGATCGGAGAAAGCGAAACGAGGAGGTTTTGTTGTTTTATTCCGTGGCAAGCGGAGGCGGGTGTACAGTAAGTGGGATGGGAATGAAATGAAGACAGGAAAAACACAAACAAAACGTTTTGTTAGTCTCACCCAGCTAAAAAGGCTGAACTTTCATCGTAATTTCTCACTCTTCCTTGTTCGTATGTTTTACTTACTTAGCTCGTTTTCATCAGGGTTAGTGAAGTTAGTACAACTTTTGTAGAAATTCTTTAGAGCCGTGACTCCAGGATCTGCTTTGTGACTCGGCGTCTCCTGTTCCAGCAGGGCTGTACAAATAAATGAACGCGTTGTGATGTTTCTTGGTAAAATATTCCATAAATATTCAAGACTCTCGCAACTGATCACTTTCCATGCTTTATTTAATCGGTGTAATTTTTCAAACGGAAAAACAACAAATAGGTTCTATATTTGAGGGAAACCTATATATATGGTGGGTGGGAACAACTCTCCTAAAAAAATAAATGGTATAAAGCGTGGCAATGATTGATGAAGTTTTTTTTCTGAAGAAAAAAACATTCGGGTGCAAGTGATATAGGAATTCGGCAAAATGAACAAATAACAAGACGAAACGAAAGTTGTGCGAGCACCGAGCACAAGGAAGAAAAGCAAGAGCAGGTGCTTTCCCTAATGGGATATTTGTGATATGGCACGCAGCATCGTTTTACCGAGTGTACCCTCAAGAATCGAAGGAGATATTTTACGAGAGTAAGTGAAGGGAGCTTAATAGGAAAATGTGAGAAGGCAGCAAATAGGGATGGGATGGAGAGAGAGATCACATCACATCAGGAGAAAACGTGAAGATGAACGGAATAGGAAGTGCGAAGCCAAAGGGAGGAAGTAGTAAATGACATTTTTTCCAATGTGAAATTCAGCTGCTGGTTCCGTGTTTACGGTTATAAAGCCATCTCTTTTGAGTGCGTTGGAGAGGAAGAAGACATTTAAAACGAACATACTTTTGAGGAAGCTATCCACGCTGTCTCGCAACTGATTGATATTGGCTGCCAAATAGAGCTGCTCGTCGGCAATGGGATTCAGAGTTTGCCATTTGGAGCAGGCAAAATGGTAAAAATCCTGACATGGATCTGCGCTAAAGTTTCCACTATGAACGGAACGATACGAGATGTCTATGCAATCCACAGTGTCACAAATCCCGGAAAATCCCAAACGCTCATCTAGACACCTCTGTGGATCAAATCAATGTAAATAAAATCATCACGATAATATCGTCAACGCCAAGTTGGCTGGATATAATTCGATAAAATGTGCTTAGAAATTTGGCATGAGGGTTTAAAAAGTGAGATCTATCTGACATTCTGACGTTTAGAAAAATGAGACATTTTCCTATACTAATAGGTACATCATCAAATATCGATCTAGGTCGGCTTTAGTGTATAATTAGCGCTGTGGCAGGATGAAAGAGAACCTGCCTTCGACGACAAATAAAGTATTACTATATCAATATCCTACTTATATCACGAAAATGCGACGTGAAACGAGTTAAGTAGGATTTCTGCGGTTTTCGACAAAGCAAACAATGAGAGTGCTTTGGCTTGCTAGGTATGCATATTATTGATATTGACTAGAATTTCGGAAAAGTTTGGCTGCTTCTGGCTTCTGCCAATGTTGTATAAGGAGTGAGTGTTGGCTCACTCTTGACATTTTTCTGTTTATACTGTGGGAGTATAATCCTTTCTTCCCGTGAATTGTTGAGCCCAAAGCTCAATTCAAAAAGTTCCGTTCCATTGAATGTGGAATAAATTTTTGGCAATTCAATTCGGTTCAATTCATCATATTACTTATGAATAGGACTTATTACTTCAAAAACTCTTATTCTTTGCTAGCACAATGTTTGTAAGTATTAATATGGTATAATATTATGTATCTTTGTAATTTTATTGAAATATTTTCTCAAAAGATTATTGTGAAGAGCTTTCAATCTTTAGTGCAATTCTATAAGTATGTAAAAGTCCCATTTTGTGGTATCAAAACTCTTTGAATTTGCCAAACTAAATCGTTAAATGATGAAAGCCTTTCATAGGAAATCAAATGAAGTCGTTCTACCCAATTTAGTCTGAATTTCTGCAAAAAGTTGTTGACTATCAAAATGAAATAAAATCGAAATTTCAAAAGGCACATTTTCAAAGCTCATTAGCCCTAGTCACTACCAATATCTCTCCAACAACTTATATATATCTAGCTACAGTATAAATTAAATTTGTAATAATTTACCTATGGAACACCGCTTATGTTGTTCAAATTCTTATTCACATTTTGAAAACATGTCAAAATTATATAGAATGATAAATTACCTCATTGTTGCGTACTGCCATTCATTCTGAATTACCTTCGTCGATATACCTTTTAACTAATCTAATCCGTTCCATAATAAAATAAACTGTGTAATAACTTAATCGTATCATAATCCTTAACTCGTCTCTTCTTCTAGTCTTCTATAACATTTCATTTCCTGTGCAGCTGGTGATTGGTGACTAGTAAGAAAAATGTTTCCCTTATTATTTGTTCAAATTTAAAAGGCTATTCATTCTTTTACTACAAATATACGACATAGCTTAAAGAACCATTCGTTTGCTTTTCCAACTCTCATTCTTTCTCCCTTTCCCCAAAAATATGGCTAATGACTGAAAAATCATGGTCCAACAAGTTTTTATCTCTTCGTCATAAAAATAAATGATAAATCATAGCCGAAAAGTACGTTACAAGAAAGAAAGTGTAGAGATTCATTTCATGTACTTTCCCTTCCTGCTTCAACAAAGTTGTTATCATGTCGCAAAAACTCAAGCCAAGTCATGGATGAAAGTATGTATGATTCAGCTTCAGCAAGATCATCATCATGAATGGGGGAGCACTTGCTGGTTTTTATACACATGGTAGTTAACGACGATGATGATGATCACGGTCATAACCATTCATAACCATCATCTTCTACAACATAACTAACTTTTCTTGTTTAACTTTGCTACTACACTCCACTCCACCTGCTTCTACTGCCACACCACTAGCACCGAATCGACTAGCCTGGAGTGAGTTAACTTCATTTTATTACTCCTTCCTTTAAATAATCAACTTTCCCAAATCCCTTCAAGTTTTCTGGCTTACCGGATTCAGCAGTCCCGTCAAGGGTCCCGAGACAACCATGAAAGCTGCCAGTCCAAAGAGTACAATGGTCAGAATAGCTACACAAGCAGTGAGTCTCATCTCTCTCCCAGTGAACTTTGGCTCTCCGTCAATATGCCCCAAATGGCGAGGGGATCTTTTGCTAGGTCCTCCACCTCCGCCGGTCCCACCACCACCTCCCCCATTATTGGTGGCTGATGAGACGCCGTCCATGTTAACAACCATGGATTTTTTCTTTTTTCCACCACTTTTCCCCAAATCTTCAGCCCCTCCCGACATCCTTTGCTCTGAAAACATTAAAAACACCAATGAGCTGAGAAAGAACAGCATCGCATGCAAACCCACTTCCCTTTTCTCTCAGTAAACACAAACATCTTCCTCCTCCAGCGAGATAACAACGGGACTTTGTTTGTATAATACTTTTCTGTCTCTTCCGCTCTTTAAAAAATCTACAACATCTCATCCCACTTTTATAACTTGCCACGTATGTATTTTTGCTCAAAAGCTTAGTTTTGTTGATGGTAAAAGAAAAAATGTCGAGTTTTTTTGTGAACATCAAGAGAAAAGTAAAAAATATTACATGCTTACATTATTTCCCTTCATTCTCATCCTCGTATCATAATATGCATACAGATAAAAACTATTACATGTTGTTCTCTTGTTGAGACATGAAAAAGGGAGAAAGAAACAGAGAAAAAAATAGTAAGCAGATAAAAAGCTTACGATGCTCTCTTTTTCTCGCCATATCACATCACCAAGAGCCACGATGACGTTTTCTCTTATCCCATGCTTTTTTCCAAGCCCTAAAGTCTCATGTTGTTTGTATCAAACTTCGACTACTGTTTTTTTTATTTGTTCCACTTTCCTCCAAACAAAACATCACACACACATGCTTAGTACAATGTGTCAAGCAATATTACTTTTTGAGCATTTTCGTCGGCTCCTCAGCATTATTACGGATGTAAAGACGAATACTATCCGCATATAATAAGGGACTTGGCTTCACTTTTACTCATCCTTTTCCAATATTTTTGAAATGAATATGAAGCTTGTGTAGGAATGCTTTCTATTTCATGCTCTGCAATTTTCACATTTTTTTCAATTTTTTTTCATCCATGCGACCGACAACTGCAATTCCAAAAATTCACGCCTTGTCTCCTGATAGATATGTAGTGGTGTGTGGCATCAATGCAAAATGCAATGTAATCTTTTAGGAATTTTTTTTTTTTGCTAAATTGACTCCCAGTCACTTTTCCCTGTGAGCTTGAGCTGGGTCTGGATGAGACATATTCCAAATGCTGATCTTATTGTGTGCGAAGTGAATGTGATGAGATGTGAGTGAAAAAATGAAAGGAAAAAGTCAGCATAAAAATGTGCAAGGCTTTAGCTTTACTGTAGTGACAAGCTATGGAAAACTCCGTGTGCTCCAAATTACACTTTCACGACATTTGAATTCCACACATAGCCATTGCCAATTGGGTGCATGCATGACTGGCTCAAAATGTCTTTATAAAAGGAAAAAAGTTTGCTGCTGCATTTTGTTGTTGTTGAGTTTAGACTTGTGTTTTACTTACGCACACGTTAGACAAAGTTGCTCCAGGTTGTTGGGAAGGACTACTGCTGTGAAAGCAGCAATACAAAACGGTGCACCGCACACCATTATCATCATCACTGCATTGCACTGCTGCTGCAACACCATTATCATCACATCACATCACTGTATCTTAACAAAGCACAGCGGACCAAGACCGACCCAGTAGTTTCTATTGTCCTTTATGCTATTTCCTATAAGCTTTCCTATAAGCTTCCGGTATTTCTTTCACAGTACATTTCCCCTTGAATAATTTGACACTATCGCTTTTTGCCACATGTTATTAATGGGAAATGAGCCGAAGATATTATGTCGACGAAAAAAGGAAGACACACTCACTCACTCCAGTCACTTTACTTCATTTGCACTCCGTTTTTTTTGGTGGAATAGAAACATCTGCATTGCATATTTTGTAGAACTTTCCATACGGCAAGGAAAATCATCCACTACACCCATTCCCTTCCATATGCAGAGGAAACTAACTACAAATTATGTCATATATTATGTGATGTGATGACTCTCTTTCTTAACTTTTTCTTTTGCTAATCACACAATCGGAAATATAAGGAGCCTCCTAATTCAATAACTTATGCACACAACTTAGCATTTATGAATGGTGTGGAATGAAAACTTTTTATGCTTCTGCTTCTTTTTTAGCAGCGTGTATATTGCGTAATGCTCCAATTTCTGGCACAGATTTCGATTCATACACATAAAAAACTTTTTATGACTTTCATTTCCTCACATTTGGTCTCCACTTTCTCCAACATTACTGTTTCATGAACTCCACCATGTTAGTAGTTGGTTTTTGGTTAGGGGCCGTGCCTATGCATACATTCTATGACTAATTTTGGTATTTAACTTTTTATACTCTATTATAGATTAGACTTTTGATTATATTACTCTGCGGATACAGAGAGACCGATATGCAGACCGATATGAAAGCTATTAGGCTTTTTCGCTTCTGGGATAATTATCCCCTGGCTGGCACACTGGCACCCTTGTGTGAGCCACAATTGTCGTTGTCGGGAACAGCCTTCGTCATTGCGTAAAAATGTCAGCAGTTAAAGTCAATAATTAATAGAAATGGAGAAAGAAAAACTTCACAGAGAAAAGTATGCAGTTCGGCCTAAAAAGTGTTTAGTTTTTTTTTTGAGTTACAATGACTCTACCCAGCAACCCATTCCCAGAACAATTCTTGTTTAATTCACAAAAAAATTGTTGAGAGTTGCTGAAGAAGGAAAAAATAGGAAGCCGGATGAAAGTAATACTCTGTGTTCCAGTCTGGCGATGATATAGCAGCTGCTCTTGTAGAAGCAAGGCAAAAAAATTAAGTTGCTTCGTCGAATTCACTTCACAATTGGTAGAAAGCTAGACACTTTCATATTAAACTAGAAGAAGAGGAAAGTTAATAAGTGAAAGGAATACATTTTCGCCACAAGTCAAAAAAGATAACAGCGTGGATGATACTGCACGATATTTATGTTGTGGTGAAAGAAGGAGAGAGTGAGTGAGAGTGGCGTGAGGAGAAGGAGAGAGAAAAGGGGAGAAAAAGAACTGCTCTCCTCGTTGACTGCCTCAATGGAACTGGATACGCTGGCGAGGAGTGCAGGCCATGAAAAACTTCTGGAGGAATGGGAATTTGTTGAGAGAAAGAGGCATGAAGCACACACACAAACACAAGAGACTTCCGCGTTTTCTCTTTTAAATCCTGGGTTCATACTGCCTGAATGCAACGGCATGTGGTGGAGACTATACTGTCCTGGAATGGATGGAGAGAATTGTAACTTACTTTTGAGAAGTATGGAAATCAAGTAATGCATGTGTTACTATTGCCTCTGTGTTTTTAAGACAGCTCAACTTCAACTGTTCTAATCATTCTGTGTATGCGGTGAAAGTGTAGCAGGAGGGAAACCATAACGGAATAATAGGCATATACGAATATACACTGTATATTTTCTAAGAGTAGCCCGACCCAATTTTGAGATGGCTGATAAAGATGTTCATCTGGTGCAATCTAATTTCTTCTGTTTCATTCAGAAATTTCATTTCAAGTCATCAGTACAACGTAACATTGAAAAGTTCAACTAAAAAGTCGGGCTAACACTCGAGATTTTGCCGTATACTTAATTTCTATATCTTACTGTGAATATGTAAAGGGAACCGGTAAACGACAGGGAGAGGAGAAAAAAGTTATGTTACCCCATACGATTTTTGTATAGAAGCATACACATATAGTTAAAACCATCAACTGTAATGTAAACCTCCCATGTTGCTCTGCATTAAAAGAATTATAATTTGCTTTCAGCCTGGCAAGCATGTAGTTTATGTAGTTAAGCACAAGTTTTTGTTTACGTTCCGTATAGCGTGGGCATTTGTTATAGTAGGTTGATGATTGCTGAAGGGCAATTTCTTGTTTTCATGCGTTTGATGTGACCAAACATACGACTACGGCAAAGAACTGTAAAAGGCTGCTGGCTCAGCTGCATACTTTTCTGAGTGCACTTTTGAAGATGAGTTGGACTTGACGTTATTTCATAAATGGAAGTACCTGAAAACTTGAAGGTATAGAATTGCTGGAACGTAATTAACAACGTGACACGATACAATTAAAAAATTGCTAGATGCACTAAAATTTCGGGTTGAAGCAGTCAAAATTAGTGAAAGTTGAAACGGAATGGCACAATCATACTAGTCGTATTAAACATGTCCCATCGCATTCATTCATGATGATGATATAGATTCATAATTTGACATTGATGCTGCAGCATGTGCCTTCGAGTTGTATAACAATAATTAGATTCTTTATGGATTTAAAAGTTATAGTTAAACGAAGAGAATGCAAAAGTTGGTAAAGTTGGTAAAACTTCAAAAAGTTGTATCCAACGCTCAGAGAATCTAATAAATATACATGTATCGGTGAAAGTTAAAAAAGAATTTACTAGTTATGATCTAGAGTACGCATTCCTAAAACATGGTCAAATGTCAATTACCATTTAATTCATGGAGTAACAACGGATTCAAACAAAACTTTCTTCTCTATGATTTAATGATACAATATATTTTAATCAATATTCGATGTTTTTTTTTAAAATCAACCCACTAGCTTCCAGCTCTGTGAAATGATAATAACCGTAAAGTTATGAGCAAAAATGAGAATAACGGTCAACAAGTAAAACAGTCATGATGCAAATATTGACGTTTCTGTATGACTTCCCCGAAGCCAGTAGATATTGTTCCGAGAAAGGTTGAAAGTGCCACCGTAACTTATTTTAAATACATAGCAATTTCTGAAAAACTGAATTAAAAAAATTAAATAAATCACAACTTTTATCAATATCTCAATGAGTTGCAGTAAATGCACACGTCACACGCCCACCTGTCCTGCCGACCGTTACATTAATTTTCTTATCGGTACCTACTCCAAAGGTCCATACATTTGGGAGAACGTATTTGTATATATGTTTTGTGTTTTGTTTTGTGCAACCCATTTGATATACAAACAACTGTCATGCAATACAGTCATAACTATTGGAACTAATTGTACAAATTACAATCTTAACTCATCTTAATGTCAAGTCATAAACCTTACTTTTCCCGAGATTACAGGCTTTCAGCTTCCATATCCTACGACCCCATATTTTTAGGACTTTCTGTCAAAAGCCCGTCTGAAAACTGGCAAAATTACCAAAATAAACGTGTAAATCGTCGTCCTGTTTTGTCCGGGACCATGCTGAGGAAAAGTGCTAAGTTTTGATTACTACATCCACTCGTCGCTTTCACCTCCGCTTCGGAGCTATATAGCTACATTGCTTTTTGTTCTATGCATAATATGTATGTTGTTTATATCCCCATTTATGTCTCGGAGAATTGGGTCAATTCGCTAAATGATGTCCGGCTCGGTTGTTTGGTGCGATGCGATGTACGTAATTAACTTAAATAAAGACTTGGATCGAACTCCAGTCAACTCCAAATGTAGTGGCCAGTCTCTGTATGGCACGTTGAGCAAAGGCGGAAAGTAGTTTTTGACCATGAATAAAATATACGTTAGAAATCATGTTGTGTCTCTCGTGTTCTCTCTTTATAAGGTTGCTTTTGCTCATAATGATAAAGTCAAATTTAATTTTGTTACATTTATTTCCGATTGGTCAGTCCATATCATTTTTTCTTTAAAAGTTATATAGTAATATAATAATTAATAAGAATCATAATACAATATAATATAAGATTAACCACTTTGTTTTGTAATATACTTTGCTCACTTCACGAGTAATTCTCTCCCATGTATGTTGTTCTGTTATGGATAATACAGTAACTTCCGCTCTCGTCTCAAATACAATAATTCTCTCGTTTTTATATCAGTTAACCAAGACATTTAAAAAGTACTTCTCCCCTTTAACAAACAAACTGTACTGAATATACACACTTGTATTATTTATATAATATATAATACATATAATAAGTAGGTTTGGAAAAGAACTAAAAATATTGATTTTATATACAGTAGGAATGTAGAATAGATAAAATGTACTGTAATTTATGCATGTAGAGTAGTCTAGTCTACATTACTCACCTCAATTCAACATTTGTTGTACATGTTCTGCTGAAAACCCTACATGAAATACACAGGTAAACGTAAAAACCTACTTAAATACTGTGTGTTTGCTGCTCTCAAATCTATTTTGCTTGTCTCCCTATAAAGCATCCTAGTTAGTTTGCATGAGTATCGAAATCCAATCGAGCTACACCACTAGCCACCATGTTATATACATAGATATACGTACAAACTATCATTTTTTATAGACAATGACCAAGTTGATACACATGAATGTAAATAGTTGTCACAGTTGATACCATTTTGATGATAATGATGATGGAAGTTTTGATATTTGAATACAAACATGACCTTCAACAACATTTCAAGGCCTGTGGCCAAGAAATGGAGGGGCTTTTTGGGGGAAATCAATGCAATGCAATGCACAAAACTTAACTTATTCTCCAGGTACGATTATTGAATTAAAACTTTGGCAAACTCAAATTGACCGAGGAAAACAACTGGGGTAATTTGCTCTAAACTTTGTAATTATTACAAACGAAATATATATGTCAGTGCTTCCATTCCATACTCGTCTATGTATTTACAATGAAATGCTAGGTTGTAGTGTAATTTAAATATCAATATTCCTTCACGAATAGCTTTTACCTGCAGACATGACATGACATTAAATTATTATCTATGTAATCAAATATCTCAATCCTCCATCTAGTTCTAAACATAAAAATTCTCCAGATACGTTTGACTTTGTTATAAGATAAGTAAGCTAGTTATTTTTACAGTATGTTCTGTATATCTGATAATTTTGTAATCTATTTGGTAGTTAGTTGTAAACTGAAACCTTTTTTGTGTATGTTCCTAAGTCTATATGTTGGAATAACCTACGAATAATAATTATATTGACAGGTATATTTCTATTATTTGGATGTTGTATATAGTCTAGCTAGATCATTATGTAAATTTGTAATTTCAAGCTGGATTTCCCGTGCCCTGTCACGTATCCTGTCGTTTATGTACTTGTACGTGAGAGTGAAAATAGATTTAGGTGTACAGAAAGAAATATTTACAGAGGTTGTGTGTCTTGCATAATCTGGTTGAGTTAATGATTAAAATCAAGTTTTATTTTGATATTGAAACTCAAAGAATAACGATAATAATTAACCTACATCCACACATTCGACTGAGCCGACTGCTCCAATTTAGAAAAATAACATAAATCTCAACACAACTGACAATTGACACAATAATACTATTTTCAACTTTCAACAAAAATATGACACTCTAAATAACTAGCTACTTTCAGCCTGATGGAAATATCTAGATTCTGAAAACTCCGTTTAAGCACAGCTTCTCAGTAGATAGACTCCGTTGGCTCTTAATTAATATTTGGATTTTATAGCTGGGAGATAATCACACTACTTTTTAGTAGAGTTTTATCTTTACCCCTTATCCGTATCCGTAAGTAATTATCAATACCTTACAACATTTTAAGTGACCATTATATTTTAAACTTTGGAAAGGTTCTAATGACTTGTAGAAAGTAGTTACAAATGAATATAACCTTAATTCATCAACCATTTCTCAATACTTTATGTGAAATACTATAACATTATGTAATTCATGCATTACATCCAATTCTTTATAGCACCCCCTTCAATATACTCATCCACCATCATTTGCACCCAGAAAAACATTACATACCTGATTTCTAGCTTTGAATAGCATTTGTCCATCCATAAGTAAAATATTATGATCAACAAGTAGCAATAGCTTTCGAAGACTTTAATATGTATACGATACACCTATTATCACATTCACATATGTCAATCTTGCTCAAAAATTTAATACAATTGACCGAGCACAAGTTGCGGCTGAAAAAAACGATAGAATAATAATACATTTGAGTATTTAAATTAAAGAAACCAGACATAAGATAACGATTGTCAACATACTAAACTATCTGCTTACACAATCATTTACACAGCGGAACAGATACAGTTTGTCATTCTTTCTGAAAATAAGTTGATGACTATAATATAGAGTACACATATATTATTATCGTTGCTGTATTTACATCTAATCCTTACAACAAGTACATAATAATTGTCAGTTTCAGAAAAAAATATCATGGTTCTCTCAAATAGGATAAATCTATATTTTTTAGAGAACTTAAAGGGTTCACTTATAATAATTTGATTGATAAACTACTATAATTTAATATGAACTTACAGCAGCAGCCTAAAATACTACCATGTTGTGTAGCAGAGTGAGTATACGTAATGTACGTTTCAGTAATAATTAGATTTAGATGATTGATAGATATATATAGATCTTTTTTGTAAATCGCTTTAATTCTTTCACTCACCTTCCCTCACTCGAAAGCATATTTATAATGCCAACACTGTTCGCTGCCTCGACCATTGATTTTTAAATAATAATAATTAAATTTATATATTATTTCAAGTTATTCCCAAAAAAGGTTTGATTTTCCACATCAATTTTAATTTACTTTCACCAATAAATATATAGGTTCACAATTCTTTGTAATGATCCAATTTTGAAAAGGAATGTAAAAATACACAAAGTAACAAATAAAGTTATTCTGATTTGGCATAAAAATTTTAACAATAATTATGATGATTTCAGGATCTCCATTCTTTTCTCCTCACCTCCTCGTTCTTTCTCGTTTGGTAAATGAATATTATATAGAAACATTCCATGTAATAGAGCCTGCATATTACATCTCATTTTTCGTTCTTGTTGGTTTGGTTGATTTCCTTTTCGTGTCACAGTTGAGAGAAGAAAAAAGGTCTAAATTCTACATTGATCTTTATGCCTTCTTCCGATCTTCGTGGGCTTTTTTGACAACGGCTAGTTTTGAGTGGGGATCTGTCACAGGCAGGTTTACATACGGAGCGTCCCTCGTTCCATGAAGCATTAGAGTCCATTCTTTGAGCCACCCAGCTTGCGGCACATCTCCTACAAATCGAACCTATAGAAGGAGAAGAAAAATGAATGAAATGAGATTTGGCTGAAGTAGGAGTAGGTTTTAATAAAAATCTTTCCATCAATTGTATTTTTATTTTTATCCTATCTTCCTGTTTTTTATATGAAATTTTCGAACAAAGAGAGCTCTTAAGAGGAAATGTCAAATGTCAGCTTCCATTAATTTCCTACTTTACAATAAAAAGATGCATCAGACAAGAGCAAACAAAAAAGCTATATCCGTTCATCACTTTGCTTTGTAAACAAGAAAGTAGTTCCGTTTATAAAAGTAAAGGAAATCAAGGTACAAGCAAAAATTTTGCGATGGACACAGGAAACAGTACTTACAAGAGCTAAACAATAAAAAACATTTACCTCCAACGTCCATGTCCCTCGAGGGTATTCCCCCCAAGTGTGGGTGGTCATGAATGGCCATTTGACAAAACCGTCATGTCTGTCATCGTCATTGGGCCTTCGGCTGAGAATCATAGACCTGATCAAAAAGCATAAACACAAGTCGTTAGGTATATGATTATTGCATTACAAAAAGTTACCTAGTACATCAGCAATACACGTGAAACACTATGAATGACTTTCTCTTGAAACAGGAAATGTGTACGAATTGAAGTGGTTTTATTTCACCAATCATCAAGGTCAATCCCTAACTAAAAATATATTTGCTTAGGGAAATCCCATCAGACCAGACCACCCATCTGAAATCGGAGAAGATTTGCTTCAACCAAACCCACACGAGCAGGTTGCTCTACTTTTAAGGGATTCTCTGGTAATTCATTCCAAGCTTATCTCTGCTATATCAGCTTGCTCCACGAGATAGAAAATCATTCAGATGCATATTCAATTACGTCGGTAGCAGCAGCACCACAACGTCCACAACCGCCACGCAATCTAAGCTCCCTATCTCTCCCTCTCTCTCCCTATCTACATCATACATAATAGCGATTTTTTTGCGTCAACCTCCAATCCTCCTCATCCTTACCGAGTTCCCATGGGCGAAGTCAAATAAATGTTAGTGTCCCCCCGACGAGTAGAATTTAGCGTTACTACGGCTTGCACATGTTCCAAATAATTGACTTCAGTATCCGTCCCTTGACACGCTTTTGTATCCAGTTTCAAAACCAGAGTGCCTCGACTCGGAATTCGTCTATGGGCACAAACACATATTATGGATAAAAAAAAGACCTTAATTGAATCTTGAATCCCAGATATACTTCATACTGTGGAAAACTCGTAGCAAAATCAAGATACATAATGTCTTAAAAACGGAAGCTACAAGTCCAAATCATCATATCATATCATAAGTATGTATATCTAGGAGAAAAGTACATAAAAATCCCACTTTTTCATCGCATATTTCTCTCCAAAGAGTAATAAAGAGTGGCAGAATGTAAAAGGCTCTCTTAAAAATTAATCCATAAAATGGACTGCTCCATATAACTC
>JAQGAP010002388.1:0-15340 GCA_034697805.1 Orchesella bifasciata | reverse complement strand
AAGTAACCACCAACGACTCAATGTTTTGCGGTATAACTGGAGGAGGGGCAACGAGAGAAACAGCAGGACAATAAATACTGGAATGAGCTGACATCTACATAACGTAAGTAAATATTTAAATTTGATGAGTATATGGTTATCTCGATTGCTGTAGACTTATATTTGCACGTTTGCATGCTCACAATCAGATGGCACCTGACACAAATCTGTGACACATAGATAGATAACTATCTGACCGACACTTTTCTGATCAAGCAGTTTGCACTCTTAATCAAATTTAAATTCATTGTGTTGTTTTAAAGAAACAAATGTACTGTCAGTACAGAAAAACACACACAATAGGTTTTTTATTATTCACTAAACATTCAGCAAATTCAATCATAAAACAATTTCTTCAAACATTTAGTTAAATAACACTTACAATTAGTTATATATGTGCATTTGGCCTTAAATCTCTGAAGTTCTTACTTAAAGTAAACTTAAGGAAACTTAAGGAAAATCAGGACTTGCTTGGAGGTAGCATTTTAACTCTAGCCAGGGTTCGAATTCCGATTTACACAGGCTTTTTCAATTATAATTGTACACCCTTAAATTACAAATATCTGCCATAGACCTTAATGAATTTGAATGATGTTACTGTCCGTGGATAGCCCAAGCAATAAGCTACAGATATGGTGGAGCTCAATGATTTAGCTACTTGTGTGTGGCTGTACGAGCCTCGCGAGTAAATCATACAAAATTCCGTTTTTATACAATTTTTTAGCTAACTTTTCTTGAAACAGCCGAAAAATTTACACAGCCTTTTAGATTCTGCCCACCTTTTGTGGAGGTGATTACAACAAAGGCATGTGTACTTTTATAAAATATTTCGATCATAAAAAGTCTCCTTCTTTGTTTTACACAATGCTTGATTTTCGTGCGAATTCAGATTTGCGCATTGGACGTTTTAATGTGTACAAATTTGGAAAATCGGCTCTCTCACTGACGCCCGTGTTAGAACTATTGCATGGAGGTTGTAGACCATGGACACCTTTTACTTTATATGCTATCTTACTTTCATCCCGTTGAAAGCGCCTCTCCAAGGTGTTGGCTTGAATTAAAAATTTTAAGCAAATTCGACGATTTTGGATTTGTGACTGCCAGAAGAATTCGTGTCATTCAATTAAAACTTTTAAAACGTCTTATGACTTGGCACTTAATAGGGATCATTTTCCACCCTTACAGCACCAGCCTGACTTAAAGCTATACGGAGGAAATTATTGTCAATAATCTGTATTCGAAATTTTGCTACTTTCTGAAATTCACGATTTTTTTCGGTTTTACTCCATTGACTGCAACTTTACCATACCTGAAGCTAAATCATTGTGCTCCAACACATCTGTAGCTTTTCGCTTGGCCTTCCATGGGGCAGTAACACCATTTGAATTGATAGAGTACTACGGCATATATTTGGATTTTAAGGGTGTACAATTATAATTGAAAAAGCCTATGTATATTAAAACATTTTACAAAGGTATAAATATAAATGATAAATAGTAGAAACAAAAAAGTATCACTGCGAAAGTATTGTTGCAGCATTTTATTAAAAATTAGCAGGAAGCGTAGAAAAGATTAGCCATGAAACTTATCATTCCTTGATTGTGATTGTTTCGCAACTGTCAGTGTATCAGTGCCGAGCCATCAGTTCAGCGTTAGGTGAAAGCAGTTTAGGCAAGTTTTCGCCAGAATGTGATTCCATGTCTTTTACAAACTCTCTGTATATTCTAAGAAGAGTTAATATCTCAAAAAAATTAGGGTGACACTCGTAACAGGTTTTATGTGACTCCCAAAATATACCCTTTTAATCAGTAGTTTTAAATTGTATTTAGAACTGCAAATTTGCATGCACTGGAGTCCACACTAATGTCAAGTACATGAACTGATGTTCGTTGCAGATGTATATTATGATTTGATATCCTGGCATACCATGGCTCGCTCAAAAACTGCAGAACCACTTTGATTTAAGCCATTGTTAAAGGTGGTGCATTACCAAAACATAGTGCTGCTTAGGAAAGTTTTGAATATGTAAAGTTAGAAGCTTAAGATTCAGTTATTTCATACTAGCAGAATATGGATAGTAGGATACATTGGGTAAGGATTTATGTTATTCCGCAGGGGGTAATAAAGTAAATTGCACACGATTTTTAAATAGTTAATTGATGACTTTGGTAATTCATTGTTATTAATAGTCACATTATTTAACTAGTTTGGTTGGGTCACTTAATATTAATAATGCGCTTAATAATACGGTCCTATTTTTCAGTATCGAAGGCCGTCATACTTTAATTCGTTTTACAAACAATTACGATTTTCCCCATTCTCATGTATGAGTTTTTATCTCGGTAAATGGATGCATACAAACTTACAATTTTTTGAGACAGTCCTACTCCTCATCATAAGAAATAATATGAAATAAGAAAGGAAATGTTTTTAGATTCGAGTAAATTTTTCAACAACATGTATTACTCACACATTTACTTTTGCCTATATTATTATGGGATGATCAACCTTACAGTTTACAAACAAGAAGTATGCAAAATTATGCAAATCCAGAGCCTAAGTATAAGAATGGATTATTTTTCTTTTTTTTGTAGCTACTGTCACGGGTTCAGATGTCACAAGTTTTTACCAATCCTGGGAAACTAACTGACTAAGAACAATATGCAAACGTTGGGATATAAAGTCCATGCATAGATGAAATTTGTTGGATGTGCAATAAGTAAGTGAAGAACAACGTTTAATATTATTTCTTATTTTCCGCAGTTAGTATTTAAATGAAAAATTATAATATTTGCTTGTTTATTTTAGGCTGCAAGCTTCTCGATGTTGGAGTTCTTACTCCTACTTTCCAAAACCTACCAGACAATCATCACCTCCAGACACTCATCACCTCATCTCATCTCAAAATGTCACTTGCCACACCATTCGTCAAAAGTAAGTGAATGAATGTTACGTATGCATACATTCAGATAGTTTATTTTACTAGACTAGAGCGATCAACATGATTTTGTTTTAGTTTTCTGTGAAACTTATATTTATAGGACGATTGTTATGATATTGCAGCCATGCCTATTTAATGATTTTTGTTATAAAACATTTTTTAAACTGCCAGCAAGTCTCTTGATTTGTTTAAAACACAGAGTTTGCTTTAACATTATTGGCAAAAATTTACATGTAAATTGGAAAGCTGCGTTTAAAAAAAAACCATATTGATCGAGTAAAACTACCCTGTGATCCCTATTTCATTTGTCTACACTCTCCTTAAACAAATATATAAATTTCGGAATATTTGTGTTGCTAGAACTTTTTACTTACTGTACCTGTGTTGCACTGATATTGCAATTCACTGAATACATGTATAGTGTTTATTAACTGGAAATTGAACTAACAACTCTTGTTGACATTTCAGGTCGCCTTTCCAACTTATGTCATCTGAAAGTGTTTCGTCTCGGAGTTCACGGATTAAGGTCTCACTACAAATTCAATTTAATCTGTTTCGCTTTTTGCAATTAATTAAGTAAGCTAGATTAGAATAGGGATTTTTTGAAACTAAATAGACAGGGGTAACATCACGTAGTTATATAATAAGGATAGAGCTTGGAAACTTGGTTATGTTGTCTTTTTTCAAACTTAGTTAAGTTAGGTAGATTAAAAGGAAGTTGAAATTTAAGGAAAAAATACTCGTTTAATTTATAGGGTCATGATTGGTTGTAAGTACCACAATATATATGGTATCATTACAACTCCAGTTTCCAAGCTTTATCCGTATACGAACGAAAATATCATCATCATCATTGTATCAATGAATAGCAATAATTCTTTATATACATTTGCATTTATATGTTTGCTTGCCGACTTTCTTTTGCTTTGCAACATTTTTTTCTTGCCTTTTTAAGCTTTCTTCATTAAATAGAGTTACTCGTTCTGTATTCTTTTGTAATAAACAAGAGAAAATGTAACCTTGCATTAATCATTAATTTCATTTCATACGAGTTCATTGTCAATAAGCCTGTCACTGAACATACGTGGCTCATTTAAATTTAAAATTAATATGCTAAGAATTAATTGGAACATCATACTCGATAATTGTTACTAAAATTTCTACTCCTTAAAATATTTATTTATCGTCATGTGCTTATGAAGCTGGCAAGTTTGAGTTTATAATGACGTTTAAACTATGAGCATATTAATATTAATCCCTGTTTCACTAAATTTTATATTAAGATCATAGAATGAAGCTCTTTTGGTTTGTAATATTGAAAAACTTATTCCTTGTGAATGTGAAGAAGGTATTCCAGAAAGTTTTAAACATACACTTTCATTACTGTAAGTTAGAGATTGTTTACTTATTGCGTTTAATAGATGTAAGCGCGGCTATAGTAATTGAGTAGAATTAATGAAGAGTTTTTACACTTTCTTTATTACTAAAACAACTTTATTTTGCGAAAGGTAATGCAATCACTTTAGTGCGTCTGTGCCAATATAATTTTTAGCAGTAAAATTTCAAAGAAAAATAACAGCAAGATTGGTGAAAGGGGACATTAGGTTAGGCACCGTAAACGGAATAAATAGCACCTTTTCTCAGAGGATATATATAAATAGCGGCTACAGATCCCCGTATTTAAAATACTTTCATAAATTTTGCTAGTGATGCTAAAGTTGCTAGTATCATACATAGTACATTATTTATCATTCAGAGTCACTTCCGGAATTACATGAGAACCAAGAAGTCTGAGTTTAGTTGAGCCTCGATTGCCAATAACGTTTGATTTTGATTGAAATTAGTTAGATCACTGTTAACAGCAACAACATATCTATAAAAAAAAGACGGCGTATCTATTCTCAGCATGAATAAATGAGCGTAAGATATTGGTCCCGCTTGTTTAGTACGCAATTAATGACATAAATTAATCATTTAAAGCATTAAGCATCTGTCGAAGCTTCACTGGGAGATTGGAAAAACATCGAGATAGATGTTATTCAATCCAGAGAGGTCAAGACAATCACCTTAAGGTCAGTTGTGAGACATAATTATGATTTACTTGGCTTTACGGACCGAGAAGATCTTGCAAATAACTCGGTGACCTCTCTCAAATTAAGCATCTAGTTCCATTCCATGCATGTATTGATTACGGTTAATAAGTCAGTGGAAGAAAATTCGAAATAAATTCGAGTATGAGATAATATTTTCCACAACCCAGGATTTCCTGAAAAAAGTCCTGATACGTAACTGCTGTTAAAGTATTACTCGATCTATCGAACTCAAACCGTTTTTAGAGTTTTTGTCTCAACCAGATACAGTTTATGATGTCTTTGCATTCTAAGATAATTTTACAAACCTAATAAGAACAAAAAGAACTTAACATTTCAATACAATATTTAATTAAAACATAGATTACGGATTAACTACATTGTAGTTACCACGAACTTATTACTATTCGTCGGAAATCTTGAGCCAATACGGACTCTTTTTTTGCAGCAACCTTGAACATTCATTGATAACGGCTTTCACTAGAGAATACATTTTGTGGCAGCCGATTTAATCGAAAGATTAGTAGACATTCATTAAACGTTTATGTTTACAATACTGATACGTAACCCAATCTGCAGTAACTCCGGTGGAGATTTCTGATAATGACTTGGAATATTAATATCACAATGCGCAACCAGAAATGAGTGAAAACCAGGCTGTAAAATGAGTCAGTTGTTTCAACAAATACATAGAAAGAAGAAACTGGCTCAGCTAGGCACGCTTTTAACCCTTCATAGTCGTTTAATTACATTATTCACTCTATACAACCATTATACAATCAAATTAATTCCCAATAGAACAGGCATAAATTAGAGAATGTTAGAACAATGATGTATGGTTTTAACGAGTAACATTCAAGTTTTATCCAAAGCCATAAGTTCATTTTCAGTTTTTAGATCATTTTCTCGTTTTCTGTAAAAAAAAATGATGCATTCAAATAGGCTGAATAGTCAATGAAGCATTCTTCTTCTTCAAGCATTCTTTTAAAAAAACCAAATTTGAAGCACAGATGCTTCTTCGAAAGCTTTGATGGTCTCCTTAGCCACCTTTTTCGCTTTTATACAATTCTCTCGGCTGCATTTAGTTGGAGAGTCTCTTCCCACATTCAGGATGCCACTGTTGTCATTGCCTTCAAAAGACAGGTGTAGTTTCTTCATGGAGTTCTTATTTTTGATCACTTGTCTACAGTTTGGGCAGAGTACCGGGCAAATCCTAAAGTATGTAAATTAGTGAGTGCTACAAGTATCTACGTAGGTAACAGAATGAAATGTTTAAAAATGAGAATTAGAAACATACTTATTTCTGGCAATGCTGTCCTCAAAACAATCAGTTATGCAGATTTTGTGAAACACGCAGTCACAAACCAGAGATACCACACTTTTTAAATCTAGGGCTCCAGTACTCGGTCCATGTTCGTTTGGGTCTCTTGGAGTAACCCGTATTGGTTGTGCATCCTTCTCAAGCCATTCCAAGCATAAGGGACATATTGGCGTCGTCTCTTCGGCTTCCGGTGCGGCGAAGTAATCTGCATATTTTTACTTTCATCGTCTAGTTCTAATATAACGATTCTTGCTCCATTTAAAGGCTCATCCACCACCCTAACGCCTTCATTTGTAGAACCAACTTCAAACGACTCCGTCCCATTTCCCCAATCCAAACGGTGAACTTCAGACATTATATGCTAAGTCGGCTAGTAGACCACGGGATCTAGGAGCTAATAAGATTTTTTGAAAGTCAATCAAAATCATACACAATTAAATAATTTAACACAAAAAACACAAAGTATATAAAAGTTGTGATATACAGCACGCGTGAACTGCACGTATTTAAATTAAACAATAAAAAATCAATACGATTGAAACTGATGAAATTACGTTCGTGTAGAATCGAACTCACGTTTTGTCAACAGTTAAAATCGCAGTTCTACTGCGGCAGTTGATTTAGATCGTCTTGCTAGCTTTATTTTGGACGTAAATAAAAACTAATGAAACCCAGATGAAGAATCGGATTTCTGTAGACAAATAAATTCAACAAAGAGTGAAATTGAAGGCTTCAAAATTCTCAACTAGCAAGGCAAGAGTACGGAAACAAGAGGAGACGGATCCTCTTCCAACCTGGTTACTTTACAGTTGATTTTGTTCCGTTATTGTTTCTGTCCAATTTGGGCGGTTGGTATTCGGCCGGAATAGCCAACGCATTTGCATCTTCTTGAAATTTTTTGTGTTTTTTTTATGTGTCGAACAACGTTACACTTCGTCGTCATCTTGCATTCATAAATACCGCATTTGAATGGTTGATTGCCACTATTATACCGTTAATCCAGGCAGGCTGTTCTGGATTTCAATATATGCAATCGTTCCTCTTAAATGCCGTTGCATTCCATGATAATTTTACAGGGTGATAATAACAAAAAGAACCTAACATTTCAATATAATATTTAATTACAACATAAATTACAGATTAGTTACATAGTAGTTACCACGAACTTGCTGTTATTCTTTGGAAATCTTAAATCGATGCGGAAGTCCATCAGATAAGGTACATTTTTTGGCTGCCGTTTTAATCGAAAGCAATAATTTGCACGACCGAGAGTCACCAATCTCGAACTTAGCCCATGTAACTTCATGTTCTTCGGTTCCTTCCCTGCCACATTGATTGCTAGACATATCCTTAAGTTTGTATATAAGGAAATCGAAATCGATTGGACGTTACTGATGACGAAGCGGATCCACACCAGATGAATTGAGCTCTTTATCTTCGTCCACCTCCAGCCCCCGTTCCGTGTGGGTAGGGCTGCGCTCCCTAGACATCCGCCTCTTCCAGATCACGTAATTTTCCTGCCCAATTAATTCCTTTTTCATTACGTTTGATTACAGATTTTTCGAAGTTTCGGTAGCCTTGCTTCTGCTTCATCGAAAACACAACCTAATTTGAGAGGGCCACAGCCAGCTTATATTCCTTATATCTATAGCCCACTCTTTCAACCAACTGCTTCCGCTCCAGGGTTGACCCCTTCTCCAAGAGTTGGGTGGCGTAGATTAGTTGTTGTTTGCTCATTCCGTGGAGTCGTTCCGATTTTAAGACGTTGTATGACTGCGTGAAATCTCTTGATTGAAAATATTCCTCGTCTTCAGGTGAAGAGTTGTAGAGGTCATTCCCAAAAGGTACGTGATCTGAATCATGCTCATCCATTAAAAACTCGTTGTTATTATTTGGCGCCGCTTGAGAGTTCCGGATATGTATAGTCATGACGCTCGAAGGACTACCTTCGGAGGCTCGACGGTGGGTTATGCCACCCACTCCTTCTGATTATTTCTGATTTAGTCCCTGCTGCCACTGTTGCAATACTTGTGGATTTTCAGTCCTAGCCCTTTGCAGCATGATTGGTTTGCACGCAGGGTAGAGATCGTATATTCTCTCCAGTAACTTCCTGGAATTGTAAAACAAGTTTAAGAGCCTTCTCACATCTTTACTTTTAGCCTTGAAAGCAAATTAACTTCGTAAAACTATACCGTTTCTGCTTCAATTTCGGCTTCCCGATCATGCTCGTTGATAGGTACAAAATTGGTCAGCAAATTTAAGATTAGGGCTGACTTTGAAGGGAAGGACGATTCGGTATGACCTTCCTTGCTTCTTCCGAGGCTGAACCTCTTTTGAACCCCCTCATGCTTCGTTTCTTCCCCCAACAGACCCACTGGTTGACTCTGGTGCAAGCTGTTCCTTCCAATTTTTCCATTCTTCGTCTCGAATCACTTGAAACAAATCGAGCCAAAATAATGTATCTTTAAGTGAATCTCCGGAATTAAAAAATTAATTTTATGTTTAAAATTACGTTTTTACGTGTCAAAATATAATACGCTACATACACAAGAACCATATTTATTTTTATTGCAATGTATGTAAATAATATTAAAGAAATCCCAGTATACAAGGTTATCATGATTGTCTACCAGTCATTATCAGTCAAACATATGTCACATTATGTATTTCACATCTTTACTTTGTGCTTTGAAAGCAGATTGTCTTTTTAAAAGTATACCCTTCTGCTTCGATTTCGGCTTCCCAATTATCCTCGTTGACAGCTAAAAAGTTGTTGAGTAAATGTAGCTTCACCTCTTGGTTGGCATTGCAGGTTGTGCAGAGTCCATTCACATTAGGACGTGGCACGTATCCATCCACATGACGCCCACGGATGTGCGATTGAAGGCTGCATTATGATGCTTATTGTAGCCTATATCCTGAATAAATTATTTAGGGTAAATTAACCAGTTGATTATTATGTGTAACAAAATTTGATAACAAATACTTTTAACGAATTTTGAAATGTTGTGAATTTGGTTATTCACTTACTTGGAATGGTGTTCTAATAGCATTTTCTTCTCGTTATACTGTGAGGGAATATCCTTTATAAGGTCACTTTCGTCAAAAAATAAACATATATTTTACAGTATAATCAATTACCACTTTAATGAATTCACGGCACAAATCTTACGTCGAAGCGTAAGACCATGAAATAAGGTACATTTTTTGGCAGTTTAAACGCAATAACTTGCAAAAGTAATGAATAGCAGTTTCAGCAATGTCTTGAACACATCTTTTTTGAATTTGGATGAACGGAATGCCCGTGTAGTTTGCTTAGCACTCATGCATTTCACGTCCTCCACCATTTCAAACGAATGCAAAATCAATAAATCCACAAAACATTGTAAAACGACGAAATGATTACCAATTATAAATTTATTAACGAAATTCATTCCTATTTGAATATACACGACAAAGGAGAATGATTTCCACTGTGAATTACTCCGGGTTTTGGTGCAGCTCTATCTGCTGCTTCCGCCTTTCGCTTCCTCTCTTTCTCTGGAAGGCAGCAATCACGGTTATCCATGATTGCCGGCACTTTGTCCACAAGCTCCTTAGGAAATGTCCTTTGGCAGCGCAGACAACGACTAAAAGGAGGTGTGCGGGTTGGCTTACTTTTGTTGGTAACTTGCATTCCCAACAGCTTACTTGGCTAACCAGCCAAGCATTAACGACGGGAAACTTCAACCTGTAACGTAAAAAAACAAAATAAACCTTAATCTACATATTAACATAATTGAATATCTAGGAAGTTTATAAACCAATAAAAATACTTACTCCACGTCGCGACACGTCACGGTGAAGTGAGACTCCAGCTGAGCCTTGATGTTGAAAACGACGGCACGTTTTTCGTAACGGCAGGTGAAACTGTGTGACACGGGGTTGTAGCTTAAAAGATTTGACTTTTTCGAAACCATCGTCAAATTCGAAGGCTGCATTATAATGTGCTGGTATGAGCTTATTGTAGTCTCCGTTCTGAACAAATTATTTAGGGTACATTAGCCAGTTGATTACATTTGTTTGAAGAAAATCTATGTAACGTAGAGAAACCATTGTATTGGAGATTATATTGGATAGGTCCAACACAGGTTATTATTGTTATGCGTCTTTATTATTTAAGTTCTGCCTTTTACCTTCAATCTTTTACAATAGACGGCCCTACTTAGTAGGATATTATTCATTGACTTTAGTTAATTTTCGGCGAGGGACTGCTTGGCACTTAAGTAGTATTTACTAGCTAAGCAAGTCCTTATTGATACAAGGTCCATCGGATAGTTGACCATGCAGAAATAATATACGCACCTATATACAGGAGAAATAAGTTGTCTTGTGATGTAGTGTCAAGACCGCCACAAAGGGGATTAGCGTTCTCCATATTTTCCATTGAAGCTCTTCACTACAAAATTACGGCGTATTTCTATTTTGAAATCGGAATAGAATGGATTTCTGAATGTTGTAGAAATTTGTTAGATTTATATATAGATAACCTAGATTGCGGATTAATTACATTGTAGTTACCACGAACTTATTATTATTCATCGGAAATCTTAAATCGATGCGGAAGTCCATAAATAAGGTACATTTTGTGGCAGCCGATTTAATGGAAAGCAGGAGTCACCACTCTCGAATTTAAACCGTGCAACTTAATCTCCCTGACCAATTACTTCCGCTTCACGGTAACCGTCTGTAGTTTATCTTAACTAATAATCAACTGTTACAATTCGACGCTGCTTTTATATCACAGAATGTATATAATCAAGTTGTTCGGAATTTCAGTTTTCCCATCCTCCTCTGAATCAGTCCCTATCTCTTCGTCTTGTCATTCTGGGCATGTGACACTGGAATCCAGTGACTGGATATTTCCGAAAAAAGGCAAGTGACTAGAGGTATAAATAGAGAATGGGCTTTATTAAATATGGTTCTCTGTATAAACTTTTCTTCATGGAAGAGGAGACAGGAAATTAAAACATGTCCTGCATTGTGTAAGACAGAATCCTGTTAGTCATAGGTTAACTTGTAATCTCTGCCACTTTTATTTCTAGACATATCCCTACGTTTCTATATAAGGAAATCGAAACCCTCGTACTGAAAATGTATGTGTTTATTGTCAAAGCGTATTGCTTTCATCAGCGTGTAATAACTCGGCTAAAGTACCGAATATAATGCTATAGTATGGCTATTTGAACAACGAAAGAAATATTGTGAAACTGGGTTTACAGAATTCTTAACTATTATCTCGTTATCCTTTCCTACGTTCGATTCCCTCAGACATTTGTTCATAAACGTTTTTTGACGCTTCGACCTCTTCTTTTTTACATTATAGTCTTTAAACGTCAGAGGGATAATAACCCAGGATTTCCTGAAAAATCATGATCTGTAAGTGCTGTAAAAGCATTAATCGAACTCACACCTTTTTGAGAGGTTCTGTCGCAACTAGATACAGTTTATGATGCCGTTGCATTCCAAGGTTACTTTTCAAACATGTTTCCAAACCGAGTTTTGTCCAGTTACAACATAAATCAAGGATTTAATACGTTGAAGTTACCACGAACTTATTATTATTCGTCGGAAAACATTGCTACAAAAATGTCTAACTTACAAAGAAGCTTACCAGTTAATCCTCAAGTAATCAAAGCATATTGTACTCAAGCAAATAGGGCACTTAAACTCCTCGAACGGTTTTGAATCCTGATACTTCAGGTACATTTCAGCATCAAACGACTGAGGGTGCCTTGCACGAATTTGCATAGTCATTCGCTTTAGGTTCAATGGGCAAATGAAAGAAAGTAATATAGGCTTTTGAGAAACAATATTCTTGTCTCCAGCCAACATTTCTACTAAAACAACCAAAAATAAAGTTTTCATCACAAATTTCCTTATAATATTTTTTTTCAATCATTATATATTAGGTTACTTGTGGAAGTCGGTCCAAGTTGATATTGATTATCAAATCTCAACGACTGCAATAAGTGAGACAAGATTTTAAAAAGATTTTTTAAAGAGAGAAACCCGATTCATAAATTGAACTGGTCTCTTTGTTATATATAGATATTATAATTATAACAAGAACCCAGATGCGTCCTTTGCCATAGACATGACTCTCCATTCAATTGCAGTTCTGTTTTAAAGAAAAATATTTCCTGCAATTAGTAAACAAACGATAATCTTGTATTGATTTACATACATCAACTCTTTGAAACACTTGACGAAAGTCAATACTTGTGATACATCATGACCATCAAAGTAGTAACTGGCAACGCTACTTGATGCTTATGCTTAACATATTTAGCAACACTCGATGATTAAACGCGTGTTAACTAAAACCAAAGTTAAAGGTTTTTTAACTCTACCGAAAAGACATTGCACATACGAGACGCATTTGGTGTCAAGAATTGAAGCCATTTTAAGGGGGTTCAGGTCACAAAACTACAAATGAGACCATTTACGTTAGACCTGGTACTGGTGGAAGGTTTATATCAAAACCATTAAGCAAAGATAATCTTTACATAAGTTAAATCAAGTACACGCTAGTCATAGACGTTTAAGTACATTATTCACTCTCTACAACCATTATACAATCAAATTAATTCTCAATAGAACAGACATAAATTAGAGAATGTTAGAACAACGATGTATGGTTCTAGCAATTGGTCACACAATGCTGCTGCAAATCATACGCCATCGTCGTACCATTGTATATGACTCAGAACCTAGAGCAATATCAACTCAATATAATGCTATGAAATATTTCATTTACTTCCAAATTCAAACATGCATCCTGTAACATTTAAGTAAAAATGAACAAACTTAATTCTAAAATACAAACAAAATGTGTTAGTAACACCCATTGTATTTTCGTTATACATTTTTTTCAATCGGAATCACACAGAAAAACACAGCCATCAAAATAGTGAGGATCAAGCCTAATAACTATTTTCCTAAGCCGCCGGACACGCTTCTGATAATACATAGAAAATCAAAGCATGTAGTAAAAGTTTAGTTTATGTAGTCTAAGTGGACTTTCTCTGAACTGGCCCTTTCTATATTCCGGATTAGAATCCAATCCGGCACGCAGACCCTTGATTATTTGTACGCAGAGACGGAGTTCAGCAAGCAAAGCACACTTCTCTCAGTTCCACTCGCGTTTCAGAACCTCAAACTTGACTCTCCATTTAATTGCAGTTCTGTTTTAAAGAAAAATATTTCCTGCGATTAGTAAACAAACGTTATCTCTTCTGCTTCTCTATTGCTTCCTTTTATGTATGTACGTAGCTCTTCCCCTCTTCTCCGAACACTTCTTAAGTCAGGAGGTATGAAATGGACATCCGGTATTTTAGTACAATCGGAAGCTCTACTAGTGCTGAAAAATGATTTCCGTGACGATGAATATATAGAGGAGGGATTCCCAAATTTTCACTTCCACCATCGTAGATTGTTCCAGTAATAAACTCTTGAAGTGTTTGAATGTGTCAAGAAAGAATGCACTTTTGTGAAGAGCACTGAGAAAATTACATTGTGAGGTCCCGGTACTTACTTACCACCTCACTCCGTTCCTCCTTCTTCATCAAGGAGAACTCGATGAACATCGGACATTATGTTAAAAAAGTTGCCTTTGAATTCTCATGGGTGCTCAAAATTGCAATGCGACCGTGATAAAGCGAAGCAGTTTTACCATTAAATCGGATGGATTACGATTATCGGGTAGCCTTGAGTTTATAGAAATGTTATGATTAACCCGGCTCAGATTAAATTTTACATAATACAAAAAATGACGTATTTACATGTCAAAATATAATACGCTAGATACACAATTGAACGATTATAAACAGGAAATAATTTGACGGATTATATTTTTAAATAAAAGCCGCAACTACTACTTACCTTTGTTCGCATTCTTTGAAGGGCTGAAATTGTTCTGACGTTTGCAAGGTTTCCAGCCTCCAACAACTCTGGATCTGCAGCGTCATATAGCTTAGAACGTGCAGTATAAGGAAAAGTATCCACTACCATATTCTGTCCCTCTTTTTGCTTCTTTCCCTTCCACATTACAGATCCTGGTAAATATTATTAAAGAAATCACAGTATACAAGGTTATCATGATTGTCTACCAGTCATTATCAGTCAAACATATACATAGTTTACTGAAGAACGTCCCAGCCGGGGTTCATCCTCCTCCTTATTATGAATCCAATTGCGTTGAACACCGGCAAAGTATCAAATTGCCGAATTGAAAGGAATGAAACGGACTGTGTGCGAACGTTTTCGAATCCAATATCAATGTGGTTGGGTTGCTCCTGCAAAAACTGATCAATTCCGTATTTCCATCAACGAGAAACCGGGTTTTTGTCAAAGGAAGATTGATAAGCAGTTTTAATAACTTTAGTACTTGTGGCGATGTGATATTCATAGTAGAGGTCCCACTTCTCTGTAAGGCCGCTAGTCCTCAAAGTTCCTTGTCTTTCGAAAAATCGACCTTCCCATCGGAGTTTTCATAGCTTCTACAATTTCGCTAAGCGCTTGAGCCTATGAGCCCTGTTATAAGCACCTGACGCTTAAATGTAATCGTAAACGGTTAAAATTTTGCTATACCAATAATTGAAAATGGGAATAACCTTTACCTATCATTGATTTGTTGTCCTGGTTGTATTTATTTCTAGTGTAGTCGACATTAGCTCTCGGTAAACGAAGGTGCTCACCAACTATTTTACAGAAAAATTTTATGATGTAATTGTACTGCGCGATATTATTTTATAGTTACTAATAAAATATTATTAATGGTAGGAAATTCTAAATCGATGAGGAAGTTCATAAAATAAGGTAAATTTTATGGCAGCCAATTTAGCCGCGTGGAATCGATACAAATGAACTAATAAGATATGGTGATTAGCGATCCCTAAAGCTAAACCA
>JAQGAP010002387.1:0-15353 GCA_034697805.1 Orchesella bifasciata | reverse complement strand
TCGTTCATTTTTATGTAGTGTTAACGACTGGACTCGGCATGGCATTATTGGGATCCACTGGAAAAAGCGCTACACTCTTGTATAGTACTTGACAAAAAGGAAGCCAAATGTGACATTTTACGACGGTGGAATATGATATGTTATGGTGTCCGATGATGCACAATCAGTTGACGCAATAATACAAAGGTCGAGTATCACTTTCGAGCGAGCGACCGATTCATTACAGGAAACTCATTATTGAAAGAAAAAGACTTCCTTGTGATGTTCTATGTACATTATGAGTTGGTAAAGAAATAATGTTTGTCATTTTTTAATTGTTTTACGTTCAGAAAAACAAAATCTTTAAAGCCACATAGCCCAAAAATGCACGGAATCATGAAACTGCTGAGAAAGTATACTAGAAACAAAGACCTAACGTAACATTGCAATTTACCGTTGCAGCTTGTTCAATTGAAAAGTGAGTGGTTGCGTTATCTTGAGTTCGAAATGGAAAGCACATCTTCAAAGGATGAACACATTAGTTTTACGAGTCTTGGAGCTCGCTTGTGCATTTATCAATATGCTTAAACTTATGACGAAAAGAAACAAAGCTCATCTCAGAGCGTCATATTCATGAATCATCATGACTAGGAAGATGTGAGCAGAGCTCAGAATGATCTCCAGAACTAGAGCTAGCTCTTGGATTGCCGAATGTGCATCTCATGTTTTATATTCATTCTCATGAAATTCCAATAAGAGAGCTCAGCTCTTTTCATACGGCTTGGTCTTTAGTCAACGCTGCTGGATACAAAGGAGATTGATATGATGCCAGACTACTTATGCTGTTTACTCATGCTACCATTTTCAACCACTGCTGGAATTCCATCAAAAGCAAGGATAAGAGTAGGATACATAAGGGAACCGAGTTGAAAAAGTGTGTATATTATCCCTATGCCAGAGTCTTTGCATCTTCTTGATACATAAACAGTCGCCTAACAAGCCAGCTTTACAATCTCATGGGTCCTCATCTTCTCTCTACTTTAAAACATCTTACAAGGTTGTACCCATTCATCGCATTCACTTTTTCGTGCTTTCGCTTGCATGTGAAGAGAGAAGGAAGAAGCGAGCCGAGCCTCGTGAATGGTACAGAAGAGATATTTAACTCAACATGAACACCACTACTCACTCACGCTTTTCTCTAACTGATTCCGAATACAAAGACTGACTGCGCCAAGGCCGGCTCTGTGAGGAAGAACCACCCGCGAGTCAAAGCGCCGAGCATCAACTGGTTCAACTGCCGGTTGCCACTCAAGCACAAGCCAATCCCTTGTCGCAACCTTTTGGTATGACGACCTCCGGCTCTTTTGATTCCTCTCTTCCTATCGTTATCATGCTTTATGATGAGCTTGCTTGTGTATGTGATGCAGTATGCCCACACTTTTTCAACATGTATGCTTTGTACACAATATACCCAGCTCGTAATGTTACTCGTAACCCTCGACGAAATTTCTGTACTTATCGTCTGTTCTCAACATGTAATGGAACGGACATCTAACTGAATGCTTCAAAACAACAAGCACTGACTGTGGTTGCTTTAACTAGGCTTTTGAAATGATTGAGAAGGTTAACGCTAGATGTTTTTATACGATGCATTACAAATTACATTAATGAACAATGATTCGGATTCTTATGATTTATGATCACGATTAACACTTGCAGCTGCTGTATTCTGATTGCTTGGTGAACTACATATATCTGGTGACGTGAGGAGATGTCCAATGATGTCTTAACAGCTAATTTAAAATGAGCTAAGTGAGACATGTAAACAAATGGCTTGATCTCACGTTGCCCCAAATTTTTCATATGGACTAATCGTTTCTTATGTGGCAGCAATATTTAGTTTTAGTCAAATAAAAGCTAACTGGAGATCAAATGCCGTCTGTTCAAAAATCAGATATTAAAAGTACATAAATTCATCCTGTTCAAAAGGCTGATTTTACAGGTATACAAATATTCCCGTCTCCGTATTTCACTTTAAAGGGTAGATACAGGCGAGCCAAATGCTAATAATGGGTTGTTGTTCCAATCAGTGTTTATCCTTTGTGATTTCTGTCACTTATATGTAAATGTCAATTTTAGCTGCAATATTGTCACAAGTGAGGAAAAAGGGATTAAGAAGATTTGATGATAAAGCAAGAGATAAATTTGCTTGCTGCCCTTTTGGCTTGTCAGTTCAAGTCAAACATTAAATCAGAGCAAAAGTGGACGCATTCTGTTTCATAACACGCCATTTGTTATGCTTTTCGTTAGATGTTAGAATCATAAATTATGATATCAAATCAACCTAAACTTATGATTCCCATGCTACTTTCCCAATGTGCATCACACAATCGTTACCTAACTTGCAACTATTTCACAATTACTCTCAGGGCACCATCGTCGCAAGGATTTATAGAAAAGGGCCCTCCAGTTTTGTATCGACTGCTTACTGGCGACCTGATGTTTTGGGCAACCTTCATAAGGCAATATGTGACATGGGTTTGTGGTTATTTACACTGTCAAAAGCGGATTATTGGCTTAAGCATTGACTAGGTGCTGAAAATATATATGTTAGTTTCCTGAGGTTGAAGCACACAAGCATATATATTCCGGTCTGTGCATAGTGTACACTTTTGGACAGATGCTAGAAATGACATGCATTGCAAAGGTTTGTTGATAAATCCTTGTCTTTTGACGTTTTTTTTTGGAATTACTGGACTGGGGATTCTGGGAAAGATTTAAATTAGGCCATGTAAACTTCCTCAAACGTCAAATAGTTTGTGGCAAAAGAGGGTCTTCGTGGCTAAAGCACATTTGTTTTGATTGAACAAGTAACAAGTGATGCCAAGACGGGATTAGTATTAGTGGATTGACTCTGTTCAACGTAGAATTGTTTAAAAAATCTTTCCATCGCTTTTCCAAGGCTGTCGTCGCGTCGTCCAGTATGATGTCTTCAGGGATTGTTTAATCTTCTGAAAATATCTTTCCATACCTGTCGCATTCAGAATGAGACAGAGACGGCTACAGAATCTTAGAAATGTGGACGTGACGAAAGGTAAATGTGACAGAGACGAATGGAATGAATGACTCGCTGTGACAGGTTGGGATATTAGATAAAATTAGTTGACAATTTAAGATGTACATACTTTATTCAACAAACTAAACCTGGTCTCATTGATTATTCCTTCTATTATGTACTATTTGACTGCAAATTACGGAAAGGAATCGAAGAGTTTTAAATTATCATGTTAGATAAACAAGAACGGAAGTTGGCAATCTAAAATTACATTTAGCAACACATGAGTGTAAGGGCAATTCGAATGTGCGATTGTGCAAATGAGATAGATGAATCGATATAGCTTTAGTGGAATAGCGACGTCAACAGTTTGGTTTTGTCATGTAATATTAATAATATGGTAATCAGATATCAAACTGGAATGCGCTTATGTAATCTCGAACTTAATTTAAAGAAATTGTATTTTATTAAAACAATAACCGATGATTATGAGTAATTGAATTCCATCGTCACGTTATTAATTAAAAATTAAGTTTTCGTGATAGATATCTTTGCAAATTTGCATTTATATACATTTAAAGCAAACAATTAATGATTCTAAATTTTCTTTATAAGTATTGAATTTCTTAGACAGAAAATCTATATGTTGCTTTGATTGTAAGAAAAATATTTGCTCTCATCTAAACTTTGTTCAACTTTGACAGAGCGCTCATTAAGTTACGGCGAGCCAAGCGCGAGGATCGTACGAAAGGAAGGCCACCATTTTGTGACCACAAGCAGTTGAACTCAGCTTCTGAAATAACTGTGTTCTCCGATAGTTGAAGTACTTCCTTTGCTGGAGAAAGCTTGAAGTGGCACATTCTTGAATCGTCCCTTCCTTAAACGAAAAAATGTCATACTTGCAATACTACTCTTTGTAAATATGATAACTTGTAGAGGAAATATACCATTTTTTGTTGTAATAATATTAAAAAATAACCTGCAATTAACAGAATGGCTGATTGATTGGTATCCACATGCATTTCTCGAGCAATGTTGTCACCATCAAAATGGTAATATTTTATAACTATTCCATCGCGCGCACCTGAGATAGGCATTCTAAAGTAGGATTGTAGTGGTGCTGCTGTCGTTGTAACATTGACCTTGATCTGCAACTTTGATAGTTGTTGAATGCGCTTTTGGTGAAAATCCTGCTGCCTCTCTAGCTCACTTCTGTGTAAGAGAATAAACATTAAACACAAATTATCATATTGATGAGAACAGTTTTTTAAATTGCTAATTTTAATTAACAAAACTTTAATTAGAATGAGCACCTGAGCACCTCTAAAAAGTCAGCATCAGAATAGCGTAAAATTACATTGGATAGTTCTTGAACTCTTGTTTTATTTAGGGACGAGCTATCAATATTTATGGTAGTGTCACTATCATCCTCAATTTCGTCTTTAGTATCCCCACGCTTAGAAAAACTGGGTCTAGTGCTATTGCAATTACGAATAGTGCCTATTTGATCATTGCAGAGCCTAATTAGATCTTCGTACCATTTGCACACAACGGTTAGTTCTTGCACTGAACTTGTCATTTTGCTTGCTGCACTCTTAATTAAGGGTTCATGTCTGACTACCTTTTCGTATTTAAGTGCTGCTAAACATTCCAAACTGAAATAATCTTTGAATTACACAACTTCCGTTGTCAGTAAAATTCGAACCACAATCACACAAGGTTTCTGGGCTAAAATATTTATATCGACGTGCCCATGAAAAATTATGGATTAGTTATAAAGTTTTTACACAATTTACTCGTTAATCGTTAATCCGGTGTGGATTAAATTCTACCATGCAATGTAATCGATGTGTTTTCTAGCTCTATAATACATTTAAACAACTGCACAATTTTTAAATCTCTGCCAATAATAAACTTGGGGATTTACTTAAATCGTTCATCAAATCAAAAAAATAAAGAGGTGATAAGCCTAATGGCAATGACAAGTAATGATTGTAAACAAGTTTATATGATACCAAATGATTGCAGTGATGTGTGACCGTATCTGCAGATTAAAGATTAATGTATGCACAACCAAAATGACAATGTAGCATTCTTTAATTTTAAAATTATTATTGGGTGTACGTAGATCCAAAGTTTTGTAATAGTGGATGATGCAAAATGCACTACATTAATTAAAATCATGTCTAAAATGGTATCTGGATTAAAAGCTTTCTGGAGGCGAATTTTATTTTTTATGGGATTAATAATTATTTTTGTCTAAAATACACAGAAGTCATGATGAATGTAAATAGGATCCTTTGTTGGAGTAACTAATGGTCAAACGAAAAAAAACCTTTTCGGAAAACGACTTGAAAATTGGTCGAGACAGATGTTCAAATGAGTCTCATGAAGTTTCTGTAGTTCTATTCCAGCTGCATATAAGCTCATGATTGATAAGAGATCCATCAACGCATAACACGAATGGTAAGGTTAAAATTGTATGTGGTGAGTGGTGATATCTGTCATGCAGTTGAGTAGAGTAACCCAAAATGTAGCGTATGAAAGCTTGCACACAAAGCTTCAGCATTGAAACCACCTACGTTAACTCCCTTGAACTAGTAATTGGAGGACTGTCTCTGTCTGCAATTCTATTTCTAAAATTTTCACACAGCTGCCGCAGTGTTACAGACCTTGTTTATTCGCCTGTGATGATAAATCAATAAAATATATTATGCGTTTAAAAGTTATCTATATAACATGCAGGATAATAATATTATCAAACTCAGTAGCAGATGATGATTGGAAACGTGCAACAAGTCATAACAATCATTAAACAATTTGTGAGACCAAAACAACTAACTAGGAAAGGAAAGTTTGACAAAATATTAATACGACACGACATAGCATATCACTACGATAGAGCCTGCGCACTGCAATACAGCATGCCTAGATGACTTGGGAAAATTACATAAAGTATGTCATTCATTTATAGTTTTCGTTACTTAATTAATTGCTGCAAAAACCTTGATCTTGCCTGAATCGTTCATAGCACCTTTTATTGCACCACCACACACGCTTCCCATTAGAGCTAATAAATAATTATATGCATTTGTAATTGGGTATAACATTCATTACTAAAGTGTTTTGGAATCAGAAGGGTACTTGGTACTTGTTCTGGCTAAGGTTATTTCCACGGCCAACTGCAATGTTGCATTAGTTCTAATGAAGGAAATGCAAGGTCAAGAATGCCGTACACGGAGGCATGCAATATTTTGTGCACGTTCTGTATTTATTTTCTAAACTCAACAAATTTGCATATATCCAACCCAATCATGACTTTTCCAGTTTTCTATATTTTACTTTTAAGGAGGAAACATTTAATTTTTTCTACATAATATTAAAATACAATTAAAGATAATCATATTATTTTTCATTCTTATTTTGAATAAAAATCCTTCAATTTAATATACATTTTCCTGACGCAATGCATTATCTCGTTATTACCGTATACGTCCACGCATTGTATTGCTTGTGCTTACTTCCATTATTTCTAATTTCATAACTATAATCGCAGGCCCATTTGATTTGCTTTCTTGCCAGGTACATTTACATATCTATTGGCATGGAGGAGTTATTTGGCTATAGTATGGAGTATTAAATGGAATGACATCAAAAAATTGCAAACTAGTGAAATCCTGCTCATTTTTTCGTGTTATGACGTTTGACACTGTTGTAGCTATCTCTCGTTTAATTTGCAGATAAAATAGCAATTGCCCTGAAAAACCATTGGAGTGTAATGGATTTATTTAATAAAATTGTTCACGTTTTGCTAACGTAAACAATTCATGATTAGTTCAGTAACTGAACTTCAGTTGGAGAATCGCCTTATCGGAGAAACTCACTTGCTACCGCCACCGCAGTTCATTACCTGTTCCGAATCTGTATAAATATTAGAAAAGACTTAATTCGTGAATACTGATTAGGTCTCCATTTGATAAGGATTGCATGTAGTTCATTGTTCATTTAATTACTCGTGTCAAGCAAGCAAACTCGTATCGCATGAACTTTATTTTTTATCGTTCTCATCACCTTAATTTCATTGGGTCTTTTACATACCTGCCAAATTCCCAGACAAACCTCACGCAAATCTCTAAAGAGTTGTTTACATGAAATGAATATTGATGTGGAATTCGTTATGATAATGGAAAATCTGGGAGTACAGTGATGCATACTGAGCCTTGTGTAAATCGGTGTAATTTTATTAATAAGCTATATGAAATGCTGATGAAATTTCAAGCAGAATTTAGCTCACATTTGTACTCAATACTTGATCTTTTCCACTCAAAAAATGGCATTTCCATAAATGTTCTAAAAACAATCCATGAAAGTGTTGTTTACACATACATATCCCCTATTCATTGCTAGAGGTAAAGGTGAAGGCGACAATGAAACTGTGAGTCTAATGTAGAAAGAAGTAATGAGTAGACTGAAGTGAATCTGTATAATCATTATAATCGTTCCTCTGCGCTAGTATCCATCATCCATACTTAAACACCTGATATGTCAAGCAAATTACCTGACGCACAAAATCGCATCATGATCTTGCAAACGGAAGCAAATATTAACTGTCTGTCACATATTTTGCTACATGCATACATGTGTACATACATTTCGCTATTAAACCAGCCACAAAGTTACAACGTGATGCACGTAAGTTCAAACTGCAGATGCTTGGTTGTCCTATTATGGCAACAGTCACATTTGCATACCCAATCGACAATCGATGCTAGTACTCTTTACAACAGCAGCATTATTAAAAAATGTTGATGATTTTAACGTGTTAACTATACCATATATTTCCCTCGTCTCATCTTCCTCAGCGTTGATAAAACAGCGCTGCCGCTCCTATCCACACACAGAGCGCTATCAAGTTGTGCAGCAAATAAATTAACAAAGTATACTGGATTTGACATTGTGCACGCAATACAAATTTTTGCATATTATCTAGTCAGTGATGCATCACTTTAGTGCTCAAACATGATCGTATATCCTGATTGTCCAAACTGCTACGGTGAATTTTGCTTAGTGTCGGCTACATACCTATAATAGTCAATATAGTGAGATGTAAGATCGCATAAGGCTTACATACATTGTATGACTAACCACTTTATTTGGGGAAGTTCATAACAATCGCATTGCAGTCTGCAGTATTGTTGATCAAATGGATTGTTGTGTTAATGTGTAATGTAAAGGTGTATGCTAACTTTAACAATGGCATCCTATTTATTTTGAGTAGTAGCCTGATAGATGCGGCTGTGAGGCTTCCCTTCATTCATGAAACAATCTTCTTAGAAGTAGGACATATAAATAGCAATCTTCTGCATTCTAACACGTACCAAAGCACATCAAAAAGTACCAACGTCAATCACGACAGTACAATCAACGGTGTGAGTATTTTTAGACGTCATTCGTCCGTCGGGTACAACTTTCTTAAGCGAAGGGTATCACTTACCAAGAAACCTACACCAATTATGCAATTTTAAGAAGGCCATCCCGTTTTGAGTATCTACACAGGTAGTAGTGTGATCAAACTACCAAGTTAAGATGTGACAACAAAGAGAGATCAAGCTCACTCAAGCAGTTTCTCTTCTTCTTCCAGTGAAGTAAACTGGCCGCTCGCTCGCTGAAGTTCAAAGAAAAGTTTTGTATTGTTTCATAAATTGTATAGCTTTTGTTGTGATACCAAGTTCTAGCAGTAAACAATTTCTATAATTCAATTCAAGGCCACATGTGACAATAAAAATTAGTTTCTAAAATGGATAGCAATAATATGTCACTATGCCCAAATACTAGCCTCTTACAGATCTCATGTATTAAAACCTGTGAAACGAACTTAGGACCTAAGTGCTTTTGCTCCTAAAATTCAGCAACAAAGTGGAGTAATATTTAGGCTTGAAGTGCAATGCATACCTTATATTAATATTGTACATAGTCAATTTTCGCATGATGAAAATATAATCCAGTTTACCATATAACGTGCAACCTACCTAATTTTTCATCCAGATCCATGAACTTTTTTCCGTAATTCCTCACGCAACATCAAGTGCTTTTTGCATTGCTCATTGAAACAGATGAGGCTTTGTTTCACGTGAATCACATACTTTGTTGATGAGATTGGATTGACTACATATGCATCATGATAGTATTGAGTGATATGAAATCAAAGTTACTGTGTATTCGTTTAAATAAAGCTGACTCTTGTTCATTCACCATCACTTCTCTGCATACCTACGCGAGTGAAGGACAGCCCTGGGAAACTATTTCATGCACTTCTGACAAAAGCCCTCAGCCTTTGGTTGATTAATGAAACTTCTTCAGAATTACACTATTATGAACATTGAGATCTATTCGTATAGCGATAGTCGTTCCTGGTGCAATCCTTCTTGGTGCTGGTTCTACTGGTTCAATAGTTCCAACTGGTACTAAATCAAACGGTTATAATAATGGTTAGTGATGGACATTAATAGTTTACTGATTTTTTAATTTTTCCATAATATGCAAATTAAATATACATACAATCAACCGTGTTCATTATTTCAGTCGTCTGGATATGAAAACAAGGGTTTTGAAGCTTCGCCAGAGCTTCCACCTCCATATAAGGAGCAGCCAGGCCTACCCATGTCAGAGGTAGGAGCCTCTGGAGCAACGAATAACAACAAGGTAATCTTGTCAAATTTTTCTATGATAATTACATGCAGTGGTGTTCTGTAAAGTTTCCCTTTTAACATTTCCAGACAAAGGAGCAAGAAATCACAGATGCTGAATCTCAAGGAGTCCCTGACAGAATGCAATGGGATAATCAATGGGAATTTCTTTTAAGTTGCATCTCCATGTCAGTAGGTTTGGGAAATGTATGGCGATTCCCTGTTACTGCATATGAAAATGGGGGTGGTAAGTAATTATTTCATGCAAAACTCGAAACGTACACTAAAATGATATGTGTTAAATTGCAACAAATGTTTATTTCTCAAATTCCAGGTGCATTTTTAATTCCGTACCTGGTAGGTAACACCATAATTCTATTTAATTCCATTAAAAAAAAAATTTAAATTAAAAATTTTTTTTTTAATTTAATTTTTTTAATTTTTAATTAATTCCATTTAATTCCAAAACAGGTAGTGCTAATTCTCATCGGGAGGCCGATTTATTTTCTCGGTTTTTTTTTCAAAACTTAATGATAATGATTTAATCATCATGTAAATGATTTTTGTTTGAAATGCTTTATAACTCCTTTTTTTGTAATATGATAGAATTAATTTTGGGACAGTTTTCCGGTTACTCTCAAATCAAATGGTGAGACATACAACCATTAATAGAGATTGGCAAATAAATTGCACGCTCTTAAAAATATAGCGTTTTATTATGTTTAATTATTAGTTGGAAGTGTGCTCCATTCTTCAAAGGAGTTGGTTACGGGTCAATGATTGCTACAATGGCAGTTTTGACATATTATGTGTCCATCATGGCGTTGACAGTTTACTATTTCGTAGCTTCATTTCAAAAGAATCTACCATGGGCAAACTGTGATGAAGCATGGGCTGGAGTTGATAACTGTAACGGTTCAGCAAGTGCAACAAATCAGTCAGTGCCTGAAATGTACTTCTTGTAAGTTGACACTAAACTGGAATATTTGCAATAACTCAAAATAAATTCAGTTTAGCTGGAAACTATAAAACCCAATTATTGAACGTTTTAGACGGGAAGTTATCAAAGAAGCTGCAGACATTCAGAATGGGGTCGGAACGCCAGACTGGAAGCTCAGCGTTTGTCTTCTTTTCTCATGGGTTCTAATTTTTGGAAGTCTTATTCGGGGTGTCCAGAGCTCAGGAAAAGTTGCATACTTTACAGCAATATTTCCATACTTTGTCATGATCATCCTTCTCGTACGTGGACTAACGTTGAAGGGTGCATGGAAAGGAATTGAATATTTTGTGAGACCAGATTGGGGAAAGTTGTTGGAACCAGGGGTAAATTTCTTACGTCACTTTTGCTCGTTGCCTTAATTTGCAATCATGTAGATTACATTACAATGTAACACATTTATATTGACAGGTATGGTATGCCGCTGTGAGTCAATGCTTCTTCTCATTGAATACTGGATTCGGTTCCATTATCATGTTTTCATCGTACAACCCATTTAATCACAACATTTACAGGTAATTATTTCAGTACAAGGTTTCTTAAATGTTCTGCTACGCTTCAGTTAGGAAGCAATTATAGATACATTGTATTGGTATAGTTAGATATTGTGTTTTCTACAACAAAAAAATGATATTTCAATATGCATTTATAGAGATGCTTGGATCGTCTCGTTTATGGACACATTTACTAGTCTATTGGCTGGATTCACGATTTTTGCCGTGCTCGGTAACTTGGCTGAGGAGTTAAATCTAGACGTTAAAGATGTAGTGCAGGGAGGAGCAGGGTTAGCTTTTGTGTCATATCCAGATGCTATTGCCAAGTTTAACTGGGTGCCACAGGTGAGCATATTATTATGTAATGCCTTTTGTGTCATTGCAATATTCAATGATGATATGAGAGTTCTATTATGCATTAGCTATTACATGCAAATAATAATACATTTGCAACACTTGACATTTCAGCTCTTTTCCGTTCTTTTCTTTTTGATGTTGTTTACCCTTGGACTTGGAAGCTCTGTATCTGATGCTGGTGCCATTATTACGATTTTTTGTGATAGATTTCCCAAGCTTGTTAGATGGCATGCAACATTAGTCGTGTGCTTAATTGGATGCGCCGTAGGAATCGTGTACACAACTCCGGTAAAAGAAGCATCTTGAGATGTAAAGATTAAAAAAGCGGAATATTTTACTTAAATTAATTTGTTGACCTTTCCAGGGGGGGCAATGGATGGTTGATTTGGTCGATTTCTTTGGAGTTAAGCTGATAAGCACTTAAGATAAGATATGATAAAAACCAACAAACATCAAGCCCGTTATATATGAGTAGGGACGGTGTTTGTTGTCTTCAATTAGCGCGATGATAATGTCTAGAGCTCGTTTTGGCCTTTATTACAGGTTCCTTTGTAATATATACGACTTCTGTGCTGGAAGTGATCGGGATTGCATGGATATACGGTGTGTACAACTATCTGGACGATATTGAGTTCATGTTGAATATGCGCCTTGGGTGGTACTGGAAAATATGTTGGGGAGTGGTGATTCCAATATTCTTGACAATTATTTTGATATACTCACTTGCCGAAGACATATCACCCAGCCACAATAGCCTTAGTTATCCAGTCATTGCATTAGGTAAGATGGCTATAAAACAATTTCACGAACCGCAAGAATTTGAATTTAGAAGCACAAGATTTAACAATATTTTATGTGATTGCTCAGTTTTCGGTTGGTTACTTGCTGCGGCCGCTTTGTTGGCATTCCCAATATTTGGATTCCAAGCCATGACCAAAGTAGTAGCGACTTCTTGGAAAGATGTAAGATTTTCATTATTAGTTATGTAACTTTAATCTCTTTTCCTAACTAAACCGGACTGAACTAAATTAAACCTTGTTTAATTATTTTAGAAATTCTTTGGATCTCTCAAGCCGCATCCAAATTGGGGACCTAGAAATCCTAAGAAGCGCATGGAATGGATAGAATTCAAGCAGTCACGCCCACAAATGTCGATATTCGAAAGGATCAAACAAAGGAAGTTATAAATGCAATACGAACGCATAAATAATTTCCAATTTCAAAGTACTCTTATTTACAAATTTGCTGTGCAAAAAAACTGTACTTTGTTATATTCATGACGCATAGTATTTTTCATAATGCAAAACAGTCATTTTGTCAGTTTATATAGGTTTAAATAGTGTCTATATATATTTTATTTAACTCTCGAATAGGTAATGAACTTGTTGATACGATTAATAAAGACTATATAATCATTTATATTTTGTGTTTTATATTGTACTTTTTCTTTCTTTTAATAATCTATTCTATGAAAAGGTCTCTCATTTCCATGAGTGTTTTCATCACTACTTTCAGGTACGACGGGTCCAGGACTAAGAATATCTTGCAATGATTGCTTCTCTACGTCATGTAGGATTGTCACATCAAATTTTTCACCCATTTTAGCAATTCCTTTGTTGGAAATCTGTAGCAAAATATTGGTTTGATCAGTTATTTAGCTTTTGGATGCATTATAATTCAAGAATGTAGCACAAACTTACAAGGCTAGCTCCAATTGTCAAGTTCCTTAGGGATTGCATTTTTAAGAATGCAAAGGACACAGAAATATCTGTGATCCCTAGAACTTTCTTTCCTTGTAGATACGTAATTTTCAGATTCTTTAAATCTATAGGTTTATCAATTACATGTAAAATGAAGTTAAAAATAAGTTAAAAATAACACTTTTAATAATCAAACGCTTACGCTTGAGCATTACAATCGCCAATTCCCTGTCACTTTCTTCTGGTTCCCTGCCTTCATCAAGGAGTTCTTTGTGTTTTTCACTGGATATTCCTGTAAGAATGTGGTCATAAACAGGGAGATCCATTTCTAGATATTGGGGAAAAAATGATCAAATGAATAAGTTCCCACTTTGATTTAAATTCTTGTTTCTAATTTAGTACTTACCAAAAAAAGCTATATTCAATTCTTCCAAAAGTGGCAAGAAAGCGTAAACCATGCAAAACGAGCACTTTCTCTGATATCTGTTTACGTACGACACGATTATAGAAAGCTTTCGTAGGTTGGGAAACTTCATAAAATATCTTTCCATTAGCGGTGCATCAAAGCACAAATCCGGTAGTGATATATCTTGAATTGCTTTGCAAGGAATTACTTCCTTCAAAGGGAAAGTTTTGAGCTGCATGTTTTTCCAGAGATCGTAATCTTTGAAAATGATTTTCTCAACGTTTGGAAAATAGTACGTAAAGTTGAAGCCAAAAAGTTGAGACTGGCTAAATGAAAACTCTCGGTACACCTTTTCAATCTTTAGGGTTCTTAAGACTGGGAGCCTAGGAAAGTTTCTTTCGTCGCTTGAGAAAAGTGGTAAATGTGTGTATAAATGCTGAAGGGTAGCTGAACACTTTTTGAGAAATTCTTTGACTAGCTCCATTTTTTCAATGAAACGCACTTCCCCACCTAGATAAATCATGCTCAATTTCTCCAGGAAAAAGTTTGTTTGTAGCAGAGTTTCCAGGTGAAGCTTATCATCAGTGAACGTTTCAATTGCAAGACTTTTTAAGCGACAAATATGCGGTTTGCTAGTAAGAGCTAATATTATAGCATTAAAAAGTTGATCGCCTTTTTTGGTCAACTTCCGTATACCTAAATTTCGTAAGTTTGGCAAGGATTTAAATGTCTCGCAAAGAGATCCCTGAGACAGATTGTCCGGACTTGTACGAGTGATATGAAAATTAAGTTCAGTAAGGTTGGGAAAGTAAATGTGGGAAAGCCAGAACTCTAGATTTTGTGGACTATCCTGATGAAGAGTTAGATTTATAATGAGATTCTCTATAAATTGAGAGAACATATCACAAGCTAATTTTACAATTTCTCCATTTTCCTCTCTCGATGAAGAAGAATCTCGTTTGAACCTTGGAGAATAAGAGTCTGGAGGTGGTCGGGTTCTAAAATGGTCTGAAAATAATTCCGAAAGTTGGAGCAGCAACTCCATTTCCCCTTCTTTGTACTCTGTTTTGTGCAAATTATCAGGTTTCATTGTTGGCAAATGATCCAGTATAAGGATGGCTCTTGTGTAAGGAATTGTGTGGCTGCTGCTGCTGAAAACGCTGGTAAATGATTTTAACTCTGTTGCACATTTTGTGTCAGCACACAGGAGGAGTCGTGTATTTAAAGATTTTCTGATAGCAGTCGTAGCAGCAGAGTTCCATAACCTATTAACCATTCTGCAGCTGCAAAGGGAGCTCAACGGAAGGTGCTTGAAAATGGCATCAAGAACCTGAATTTGTTAATAATTATGCCAAATGTATTTATTTACTAACACAGTCTACAGCCAATGTTATAAAATAAACTACTACAATGCTGTAATTTTACCACTGGGTTATCCATAGGACTCTGATTGAGGGAAACAAATACGGGCTCCAATTCTGCTTCCATGATCGTCAAGAAAATTTGGGAATGGGAGTTAGTCACAGTTAAAAATATTATGCTTCTTGGTGGTTAAAGTGAGATAAAATAAGCTAAAGAGGTTATGGCCAACTGCTAAATATTTACAATAAACCTGGCAATCAGGAGTGTAGACAACTAGCAACTTGACTGACAGATGACATTTGACCTTAAAACTGTTT
>JAQGAP010002386.1:0-15353 GCA_034697805.1 Orchesella bifasciata | reverse complement strand
TAGAGCAAATTAATTTGATTGACGTCATCATGGTAAATAGATCGAGCGTCTATATTTATTATGTGTTCTATGTAACTTGTAAAAACGACTTTATTTATAGAGCTTGCTTTTTATATAAATAAGCTCTCTGCAACATACTCCCTGCATGATGTCCGGTATGCCCTTGTCTTGAGGCTGCAAAGTCATATTCAAGCGACTCATCAGGTGAAAGAACTCTCCGGTTATTCACTACTACGCAGCAAAGCTATAAACAAGCTCATTAAAAAGCTTCTTTCTTCCGTCTGTCAAAGCTAATTTATCAGAAAGTAGGAAAGAGAGTCTACCGTAAAATTGAGAGAACAATGACGACACAAGTAATGTATCGCAAAGCAGCGACAAGAGGAGACAAAGGAAACAGTTGAAAGAAGGAAGAACAGACAATTAGATAATATCAAAATAATAATGACGACTGAACGTCATATTTCTGTAGTTCTGTAGTTTTTCAGATTTAGGGGTATAATGAGAAAAAATATTATTCAGGTGGATAGGTAAGCAAATACGTAGCTACATCAAAGAAATATTATAGAGGTATTTAGGTACATAATATTTTTCTTAAAAGGAAGCTCAGATAGATTAAATATGAGAAGTAAAGACGTAACCAAATTTGAAATAAACAAAAGATTGTGTATTCAATACAAAAGCAATATTAGATTGTTGAATTGAAGCGTAGATGAGCTCTAAAGCCGTTTAATAAGACCGTTCTAATCTGTACCGATGGCTAATTATGATGCAGTTCATTCAATTTTGCGCTCCCAGAAAACTATATTTCATTTTCCGGTTCGTGCTTTTTCTCGCATCCGTTCAACACACACTTCAATAGTTTTCCCCATTAGTTTCGGAGCAAGGTACACCTAATTTAGATTGGACGACAGTTAGGCTAGCCCCAAGTCGTTTGCTTCAAGTTTGCACAATTATGGAAAATGATTTCTCTGCTAACAAACTTAAACTTAAGGGATTAAAGCCACAGAAGAAACTTATTTATGGACAACTAGCTAGTTTTGAGGTGAGGCACGTGTAAAACTGCTTTTGATATGACGCAAGTCATTTGATAACCCAAACGAGAAGGTATGGGAACATCAAATAAAGTGCAAAATATCAACAAAATTAAGCAAATTGGACGTAAAAGAGGGCCCAGTTGCATTACATAAATATTTCGGGAAACGAATATAAATTGGGATAAACTATAAGTAAACTTTGGAAAAGAAGCATATTGAGTTCTAGACACTACTTTTTCTTCATTTGGACAGTAAACTACATTGAGTCGCATGTTTGTAGGCATTGTTTAGCACTTGCTCACCTCCGAACATCTAACCCTTAAAGGCTAAAAATATATCGTGCCTAATAACACAGAACTGGAGTAGAGAAAGGATGGTAACAATAGTGATAACTACAGGAAAATTACAGGTAGTGGACGAGAGAGAATCATGCTTTATATTTAAAATATCGAATATATGTGAGGTGAGGTGAGCACACCAACTTGTACATTAAATCTATTAAATATATTACGAACCCACGATGAGAGTGTGTGTGTGCATATTATTAACTGGAATTGCCCAGGAGAAAGAAGAAGCTCTCACTTGGCTGGTTCTACGAAACCGCAGGCTTTGTAGCAAGCTGCGTGCGTGCAAATATTGCTACACCTGTGACGGCACTGCATTTGCTACTACTGTCCGTCCGTGTTTTCCTTTTCTCACTACTTGTTTTCCTTTCGCTTTGGAATTATAAGTGGTTCTCGATAAATACAAAAATGGCATTGATAGCTATTACTAAATAAAGTTTCGTTTAAATATACATCGGCATATCGACTTTTATATTCCATGCAACTGAGCATATGGGCGACATATAGGCATCGTAAATGTCTACCGTGCCTAATATCTACGTCATGCTGAGAGGTAGCAAATAATGGCAGTAAGTAGTTAACGTTTCTACATAACTTTGTGTACACATATTCATCCTCTACGTTTCTCAGTTATATTGTCTGCCCAACAAGTATCCGTATTTACATATGAGTGGCGACGACTTATCAAAAGCTAACTTTTTTTTCTCGGTCCACATTTTCTACCATTTAAGCTTGTGCCAGGAATACAGCTTGAAAGTAAAAGCGAATGTTTTCTCTCTACTGGCTTCGGTTGGTGTATCATCGTTTCCAAGAACCCTGTACCATAATACTCCTGATCCGTATCTCCTTCTAAACATTGGAGTACGGTTTCCCACACAATAAAAGTGTAGGTAAGGTGGGTAGCGGACGCAGCTACTACAACGCAACGTTTTGGAGCAAGTGCACAAGTAAGTGTGATAAACAAATTGATCAAGCTTGCATTACATGTATTATATATTTGCAATTTTCTGCCTGGCAAAGAAACGTAACCGAATTTGAACAAAGTTGTAGCATAATTTGGGCATTTCTTAAGGAATTTGACCTTTTCTGACGATGAAACAATTACTTGGTAGCCCTTGCTCCAGTGAGGAACCGCGTAAATGGTAAAGAAGGAGGAGAGGGAGGCATTCTCAATCCAACTAGCATATTTTATATATAAATTATTGGTTCGGGTAGCAACAAAAGCTGGGAATATTGCAAAGTAGAGTCGCATTTCTTATTAGGCTAGCCTTACTAATAACTAGATCATCTGTTTGCATTAAACACCCATTTTACAGCCTATGGTTACCGACATAACATTTTAGAGCATTCCTTATATTATACCAAGGGGAGGCTCATTTTTGTGTTGGAAACCATACTATATGGGAGAGTTGTGAAATGACAAAAGATTCACTGCAAGATAGCAGAGAGGCTGGCCGTGTAAACCATCCTGATTATCAAATATGCAAAAAAAAAACTGTATCCTTAGCAAACTATTCGTATTTGGGTGTGTGTTTGAAGTTTTAGTAGTTGGGTTGTTGGCAGTAAGAAATGTGAAGTGGAAGATGCTCCAAAAATGATGTATTGTTAGAAAAAGTTGCAAGGGAGAAAAGAAGCTCAAAGTCATATGACAAACAGACATCACATGTCGAAAATCCAGCATTTTAAAGCCCTTCAAAGAGCGCACAGCGCCTAAACTTTCGCCAGTGTCACACCACTAAATATATTAACCCGCTCGAAAACCAGATATGAAAGCAGTGAATCAGTTGTAAAATTATGGGAATAAACTCCATTCTTATTCTTTCAGCAAATAACCCCTTAACCTATAAATATACATAATGAATAGCCCTCCGATTGATTTAACGTATGAAAACCACATGAGCTTCCAAAATATTGTTTTTTAAGTCAATTTGGGAAGGACAGACGATCCCGTCGTCCCCTCAAAGTATCTGCTATTCCATTACACAATAATATAACTTTACTACCACCACTGCCATACCATTCTCTGTTTCGGATTCCCATGGGCATGGTGAAAAGCTAGGATGTACTAGAGTATTGGGATGATTTAACAACGACATTCTACTCCCCCATATACACAACAAGGAGTTGTTGAGAAGAAGGTAATATGAGCATTTACGTGGCATGTTCAATACCTTGGAAGGCACACTTGGTGCAGTGTTTTTCAAAGGTATTTGTTTGTCATAATAACATTATTATAGCAAACAACAGCACAAGAAAGAGAGCATTCATTTCGTAGTATGCAATAACACAATTTCATTTAGTGCTAGCTGCAGAAACTACGGCGAACTGTGAAGGGAAGTGTGGCGGCTAGTTCTGGGTTTTTGTTTGATGGGCAAAGTATTGTCATCATCCAAAGAAAGTACGAACACTCACAGTAAGTCTTGCCTCGTTGCGAGCATCATATTATACTCGTTATAGGTTTGGATTAGCTGTATAGCGTGTTCCAATCCAAGAAACAAGTGACTAGACATGCTTACAATGGGAAGAGCTCCTGGATTAAATTACAAGAGATAGATATGACGATGACGGATGAACCATAACGGAAGTCGAGACTTCGTAGTTAACTAGATGTGTTTGAAACAATGTAATCCAGATACAAGCGTGTTTTAAGACAAATATTATCTCCTCATCAGAAAGCCGCTTCGTCACATGGCTCTGTAGAATTGGGAAAAATTGTATCCCGCCTTTGAATTCTATCAAAGTTTCTCGATTGCTCTGCCTTCACAGTTTACATTTGACTGAATTTCTCTTTGTTCAGCGGGGGATAGGTTAATGTTAAAGATGCTCAACTGTAGACTTTTTTTCTTGTGCAGAACGTGTAAGCAAACAGAATTGCGCATTAGAAGAACTGTATGGATGAAATTCAACAATGATGATGATGATGATGCTAAAGTTTATTTCATTTGTAAATGTAAACAAATATTTTTTTTCTGGAAAAAGAGATATAAGAATGGTGAAAGCAGGAGAAAGTACACACGGTCGGTGGATCGACAACTACGTAAGTTGAATAGACGTGGTCAGTCATACATGTCAATGTGTATCCAAATAAACTAAAGAAATTTCAAGTTGTACAACTTGAATACACACACATGTGTGTGTTTTTATTATATAAACACCAGCTTTTATAGTAGTATGTGCTTGTGCTTTCGAGACTTGAGGAGAAAGACAGTTTTCTTACCTCCACACATGTGTGGAAGTAGCCAAGCCACTATTTCTCTCCGTTGAAGTTTTCAACATTCCCCTCGTTATAGAGTTTGGTAAACATTTGTGCATACAGTCAGGGACTATTCCCAAAAGACTCAGCCGTGCACGAAACGAATGAAGGAGGATGATGAACCATTCATACATGCATGAAAGATTTGCAGGCTTTTTAGTTGACTTGGATATGCTAGCGAAACGGTTCCTTGGTGTTTCAGCACATCCATTATCAATCTCGATGGGATTTTTCTGCAAAGAAGCCGGTGGGAGCATTTTATTGTTGGTTTATGAAATATAGCTCCACATACATTCATAGCTGGTGAGAGAAAGTTACATAAACATAAGTTTCCTTCTATCAAGAATATTGTTGGGGGAACTCGACAAAACAGTGAGAGAAAATCATACAAAACTCATCAAGAATTCATTTATCAAAACAAATCGATTGTTGTTGCCGGTATAGCAGGTTGGTTGGGTTGAGTTGTGTGTGTGAGTGTGTAGGCGTGTGCCTTATTTCGCTCATGAGGGAGTGAGATCTCACTTGTGTGCATTTTGCATCATATTATCACTATAAACTTTTTGTACATGAATGTCTAGCTTCCCGGCGTTCTAAAAAAAGTTGCCTTGTTTTTTCTCCAAAAGCACCATCATTCACAGCGCATCGTGGGGAGAAATACATGATGAAAAATTGCTCTCTGGATAAACGCACAGAATCCCTGCATCAGGTGTTCTTACGTTACACCTCACAGATTTTAAAATGCCCACTAAAGTCTCCACTGCAAATACAAAAGTTCTTTTACTTTCTACCAGCAAAAAAATACATTCCGTATAGATTTGACGGAGAAAAGTGTTAAGGCATTCGTCTTTCTAAGCCACCCTACAAGTTTCAGTGTTTCACAAATTTTATGCATGAGAACATGCAACACTTTACATGTAAAAGTATGTATATTACATATATATAATTCAAGCTAAACTATGCACAATTTTTCTGGAAAGGATGAGGGCCAATATTATGTTGCAAATTTCCAAGAGTCATTTCCTTCATACTTCATCAAATGTCAATTAACTTTGTGAAGCAAATTCTTGTCCTCAATATTACAACCAGCAGTATCATATGCAATTGAGGTAAATTTAGCATGGATAATTACGCCTGCTGGTAAACTACCAAAAGTTGTATTTTTTCAAATTTGTTTAAATTTCATGGCTGATGAAGGTTTCTGCTTTCTGCCTCCAACTAGCGTGACTTCACACTATCATCATGATTGTGATTAGGCATATTTCCCTACCAAGGAATGCGAAAAGGGTTATAATCACGTGTGCAAAACTTAAATATTTAGATAAATATATATTTTTTCCTCACAGAGCATTACAGGACACGCTCAGTGACTGAGCAGGGTCCTTTTATAAGGAATATAACTGTTAAAATGTATGATGTATATAGGGATTCTTGAATTTTCTCTAAATTAATATATACATATGTATATTATATACAGTGGCATTTAAGCTCTTAGGGCGACAAAATTTGTCGACCGGGCTCTTTCCAACGGAATGAAGAGAGGAGAATTTTTAATTTTCTCTACTGACGTGTTTATCTCTGTCATCTGTCCTCCACTTGAAAGCTCCTGCTATTATTATTACATTCTCATGAATTGTGAATAGAGTGGTGAGGCTGCTGACGGTCTCCTTACTACTATGACTTCGTGTTGGGACAACCAAAGAGGAGAAAAGTGTATAAACACACCAAACTTTCCTCTATAGTTTAGCCACACATATAATGTAAGAGAAAAACGAAATATGCACGCGGTTCTCCGGTGGATTCACACAGAAAAGATTGTGTGTTTTATCACCCGCGGCCAAAAAAACCTCACGGCTGCCTGCATCCATCAGATATGCCACCTTTCTCCTTATATTGAATGAACATCACAAGTCTCAACTGAGAACTGTTTCTTGTACACAGAGAGAGAGAGATACCTTCTGATATTGGTGATGAACGGAAGAAGCCTTAGCTCCCGACACACAAACCAACAATAAGAAGGTTAAACCCCAATACTCGTTTCTTTCCAACTTCCCTCTTTCTGCATTATCATCCACACGAGAAAAACAGTTTTATTCCCAGAGTTTTAGATAGCCTGGCTGCTCACAAGCTTTAGATCCGATGCTTACATGTTTTCTGTGAACAACTTTCACTAAAAGTAGCACGATAACATGAGTTTCCAATACATGGCACATTTTAACTGACATTTTGGAGTCAGTGTGACACGACAGCTTCCAAAAGTGAGGAATGCAAACAACTACCCATAAAATCCTTAACAAGTCATCTTCCTTGTTGAATGAAATCGGAATGGGAAATAAAATGGGAATTATTATTAAGACACGTAAAGTCCCATGTATACTAAAAGTGAGTTGCAACATAAGTGACTTGAACAATTTGATTTGGCTGAATGAATATGTTGTAAAAACAAGAAATAAAAAGTGGGGAATGGCACTGAGACTTTTAACAACTTCCCTTCCCAAAACGCATTGACTTTTACTGCTCATCTGTGTCTGTTTTGATGATCATCCAGTTGTTGAAAAAGTGAGGCATAGTGGGAATCCCTGTTTGGATTCTGACATACGACCTAATAATGACCAGCTTGACTACGCACATTGATTAGAACGTAGTAAAAAGAGATATAGAGCCGACCGGAACACCAGTATCAGTTCCCTTTGCTGGTAATGGTGCCGTTGGCTCTAATAAACGTCATTAGGAGCCAAGCTTTGTGATAGGAGACTGTAATGTGTGCTAAATTAAAAGAATTTGGACTGAATCAAGCAATAATTAAAAGACTGATGGCCTCTTTCAACGACTCACACACTGTCTGTTATCAGCCAAGATGGAAGGGCTAATTTCCTGAAAAACACAAAAAAAATATCCGCCATTTTCCTCTCTGGGTTGAGTCCCTCCTTTTCTTTTCTGTCTCTTTCTTTCGCTCGCTCTTTCTCTCCTTTTCGGCTTCATTTTTGTTCACATGTCAATACTTTCGTAATGTCACCGCTATTATACTTTTCATTCTTTATGAGTAATGGGGGATAAAAGAGAGAAAAATCGACCTTCTGTTTTCATACGTTATACCAATACCATTTGGTTGATAGAGCTGGCGAATAAATGAGTAAATATGATGGACCCCAATGGAATGGAACAGCTAGAAATAGACAGATACTTGGAAAGACATTTACTTCAATTAAAGTTTCAACGAGATATGTGTCCTATATGACTTTTTCTTACCTTTCTTTCTGTTTATCTCAGACTTTCTCCTTACCTCAACTTTCTGGGAAATCCAACAATGCAACGCCACAAAAGTATAAGTTATAAAGAATTTTTTTTGGAGCTGTAGTTGTTATATTTATTAGTTTTCTTCACACTTACTTACCACTTCCAAAGAAATGAACACACAGCACAACCCAGCAATCAAGTTGAAAGAAAGTCAAGAAAGACAACGTTTGAGAATCGTTCTCAAAACATAAAAACACAAGCTTACCCAGCCCTTGTGTGTGGAGTGTAGTGTAGCTACTGTTTTTATCACTAACAATCTATAACACACTTTTTCCAACGAAGGGCCAAAAATATATAAGGGATTGGATACCGCCACACAACAACCAAGCTAGCACTACACCTGGAACGATTTCTGGTTACTTTTTTTTGGGTTTGAGTAAAGGAGAAACTTGCCTGTTGGCTAAATTTTAATAGAGAAGATAGTTTTCAACCGTGGTCGATCATAGGGAATGGAATGTCCCTAAGGAGGTGTCGAAGAAACTAATATAAAACTAATGTAGGACATAACAATTTTATATGCCATTTGGTTTTACTTAATGGTGAACCCATATAAATTTTTTTTACTTGTCTACCTTTTCCATATTTTCGCAATATCATTACGTACATTCTTATAAACTTATGTAGACCCTTGTAGAAATAGACTCTAACATTGGTATGAATACAAATGCTGGATCACCATTTCGGTTGAAATATGAATACAAATCTTCCAGGAATTTGAACAACTTTCACAGTAGAATTATTTTGACTCTTTGGATACCAAGTTGGGGTTGTGATTGGAACTCAAATTGGAACTTAGCCATGATATGCCATGCTACGCCACTGCGCTGCAATTTCAGATAGCATCAATTTTTGTTGAGGTTAGCATACACATATCTACTGTGGTTGAAGCCGATGTTTGAATCCATAAAGTCATATATACACTGATATTGATTCCTCCATTGGTAAAGCACCAAATCATAGTAACTTATATAAGAAGGCTATGTTATGAGGATAGAAGCAAGAAAAACAACGCTCCATTTCAAATCATATTAGACTGCCGTGTATAGCTTAAAAGATTGAGTGTAATACTAACTTAAATTAAAATTACCCATGTCCTGTTTTGGCTTGATTATGTGCATTTCATTTGGCGGATTTGGCAAATCCTTCCACAAACAGTGGTATCCAATTCCAACCCAATGAAACTGTTGCTTCCATTTCACTGACCTTCGCCCCAAAGTTTAGAATAAATTGTGTTTTTTGAACTCTACACTAATCTTGAATTCAGAGCATGTGACATAATATGGCTTGTATCGACTCGCAAACATGATATCGGGGCCACCGTCAACATTGTACTTCCATTCCCCAAGTTATTGTTCACGTTTTATTGGAAACGTCCAAGTTTTGTATGTAGGAGGCTCTCATGACATGACACACCAGCCGCTCGGTTCAGAATCCCAATCAAGTTGTTGAAAATTGAGTAGGAAAATGAAAATGCGGATAACAATATGTTTCCTAGCTCAAAACCAGAGTGGATAAGGAGCGTGGCCCATAATAATCTTTCAAAAATTACTGGCACACGGTAGGATTTTCTTTGCATACGTAATGATCCTGGATGCCAACATAGGTGTACACAATGCCGCTGAAAACGGAGCGACTTAGTTCATTTCTCATTTCATATCTGTTGGAATGAAAGCATCTCTTCGACTTCACTATCCCTGTGTAATATAATCCGAATATGCATGAAAGCTCTCACCCAATGTTGGAAATCCATAAGCAAAGAATTCCTCATGTAATCTGAGCTGAAAGAAACAGTGTCTGTCCCTGTGTAGAGTGGGGTTGAGGCTGCTGAGGCATAAGCATACACTTTTGCTTTGAATGAAGAAGGTAGAAGACTTGAGTTTAGCTGCGGGACAAGTATAGAGGAAACGGGTACCTCTAATCTTCTACGGAGACGACAGAAAGTTACAAATATGAAAATATGCAACATGAAATAGACATTACATGAGCACATCTGAATATTACCCAGAGCTTGCAGATTGTGCTCGCTGAGTTCAGTTCAGTATCAACGTTTAGATGCAATATGGGGAACTATGAGCCTAAAAAGTCACAGCAACTCTTGTGGAAACTACAAAGCAGCAACGAGAGAAGGGGAAACGGGAAATATGAATGTCAGGATAGGATGATGATGACGGAAAAAAATCTTCATTTCTTTCAAGTATTGTACACAACCTTTTAACTCTCTATCTGCTACCTACACCCTCATTTTTCTCGGTAGCCTCATCAAAACCATGATCTCTTCATGATGTTCCAAACCAATGCAGAGGGAGGAGGAGTAGATCCGTTTTTGTGCGATGGTACAAAACTCATAAGTCTTGATGATGAAAAAGTAAAAACAAAGATGAAAGTTAGTAGAAGCAACTGAGTGTGAAAGCACATAACGCTTCAACTTCCTTCTAAATGTGTGTGTATGTACAGAAAAATAATGAGATGTAAGTTAGTGACTGACTTGTGCGTAAAATATGCTCCCATATTCATCATTATGAGCAGACTTTTTTGAGACGCGGAAAAAGTAGTTTGTATGGAGCTATCATTAGTGCTCCAAGCTTGAAATCTTCAAACAACAGCGAGCAAATGTGCTCAGTTAGGAACTTTAGACGAACTCACCTTATAAACAGTTATGAAAGTTGGAGAAGCTACCACAAAATACAAAGGGTTGATGAAGAGTCGTTAATAACCAAATGAAAACTAATTCACATTGAAGACTTGTGGTAAAATATTCCGCATTCTGGTCCACAATAAAGTCGGTTTAATATTGAAGCCAATAAGTACCCATAAGTAATTGTCACACGGCCAACAATAATATTAGTAGTCAACGTTTGGGTGTACAAAATAAGGAGTTACAATTTATCGTTTTTTGTGTATCTATGAAACAATAGCAATTTATTATGGTTTTCACAAATATCAGCCATTTAAATGATTAATGTATCAGATTGGCCCAAACGGGTTTTTACCCATAGTATGTATACAAATATGAAATTATTAAACTAGTGTAAATCTGACATTAACGTAGACTACGATTGAAATAATGATGAATTGATGCTGAAACGCGGTAATGAGAGAGATCTCTCCATAGCCCCTGCATAACTTTGTGTGTATACCTATCAGCAAAATTGAGTCGATGAAAAGCAAGATAATTATAAGAAAACGGGTTGGATATACACACTCAAAACTTTCCTCCGAATTCAAAAACACTTAAGTAGTATGGAAAAGTTTTGTCAATTGGCATTGTAGAATGGTGCAAAATTAAGGGCGGAAATAATGTTTGGCTCATCATCAACAGACATACGTGGAGAAACTACAGTATGGATCGAGTCGACTTTCTTTCTGTGCCCAAATATTACTTCCGCACTGCGAAATGTATGCTAGGATTCCTTTTGTAAAGTTTGAATCGGATGATAACGATAACCCAATGCAAATTCACTGTGTATATTAGAATGCATGTGGTTTTTCAATTTGTGTTTTTGAGAAAGCATTAATTTTAAATGTTTTCTACTTCCATATCAAAAGGTTTAAAAACATTTCATCAAATTAAAATTAAAATGACAAGTTTAGGTCAACAAGATTGCGGTGGGCACATGGTGCAAGGGATGTGGTATGAGTTATGAAATGGAGCATAATGTTAATATTATAGTCAAGTGAACTTGCTGATATATTAAAACAATTTGCGGTTGGGATATTGAGCAGAAGAACTGTCAGAAGTGGTTGATTATGTGTCTATTACACAAAGTTAGATATACATATCATCAGTGGTTTGGCATTGACGACGATGCCTTTCTCCGGTAGCAGTTAAAGGATACTGTATCATCAACAGTATAGTTCCCTAACGTGTCGTAAGACAGCTTCCTGATTCAAACTTAAGGTCATGCATAAAACTAATATCATGCAAGTTGGCAACCAGCAGATCTGCCGGAAGAGTGCAAGTGCATGCATGCGTAAGCCTATCCAACCAAATGCGGCTCCTCTAAATTACATGGTTTCCGATTACATCCATGTATCATGCCTACTGATGACAATATAGTGTCTCGGAGCAGTTCTGCTGATGCGATAGTTTGGTGTGCCTCCATTTTTGTTGACAGGTTGTGGGCGAGTTAGCGGATTGTGTCGTTGGAAATGGACCATTTGTAACATGCGGCAGTCAAAGTTGTCTCAAATTAAATCAGCTTACAGTAGCAAGTGTCCTTGGAAAAGAAATAAGACGCCTATAGACCAAAGCTCAAAGTAGAAGGTTTTCCAGTACTTCAAACTATTTTGCTAGGAACAGGATACAGCAGGTAAAAAGAAATGCAATAACCTTAAAGATCACTCTGATTTTCCGAGTAATGAAACTTGATCGGAGGATTACCTTGGCATGCGCTGTTCAAAGCAGAGCGTAAAACTTATCGATGTCGAAAACAGGAAGGAATATATCAACAAAGGGACAAATGAAATAAAGGACATTCTGCTACTCTCTATTCATAGAAATTCGAAGCCTACTCATGATGGACAGCAAATCATATTAATTGCAAAGCAGGAACGTGAAGCTGCAGAGGAATTTCAAATTAAATATTTGTATTTCGTACCAATCAGCAATACAATGAATAGTGTAAGATAGGCAAAGGCTAAATTATTTCGGAACGTGCTTCCGCAGAGCCAAGTATCGTTATTGTTAGAGTCACGAATTGAAATCACCATTTATAACTCAGGCAGTCTGTGAGCAGCACAAAGGTGAATTTATGTTTCCTTCGCCCCACGCATTTGTAGGCATCACCTCATTTTCCCTTCATTATTTTTCGTTTAGCTTACAAGGTAATAAGATGATCTTCCAGTGCTCTTCATTACTTCCCGCATTCCCCAAAAATTCAATCGGAGTAATTTTAAAAGAAACTATTGGAGATCCTGAATACTCAGGATTTCTTATCTGTTATCTGATATTAGGGAAACTGGCTTGCAGAGTGACTCGCTGCTATGCTAGAAAGCGGGAGAAAGAGGACGAAAGAAAATGAAGGTCTGAAAAGATTTACAAGGTACGGGAAGAAAGTGAAAATAGGAAGCGATAGAAATAACTTGGGAGTTACATAATGCGAATGGAAGGCAATTGCTAAGCTTCTGAGGAAAATGGAAGACGGAGCAAAATATGTGCCTAGCTCCATTAGATTTTATACGCTACATAATGCGAAACCGTTCTCATTCTCGTATCTCCCTATATCTCCTTAATATAGATGATAGGATGGTTGTATAGTCATGTATAGTTTAATCTATTAAGTATCCATTCAAAAAATTGATGTATAACAAAAAGCAAAGCGGGCCAAGTCAGCGGCAGGTAGACAAAGTAAAATAAAATTGGAATGGAAAAGAAGTTATATTCATGTAACCCAGTTGTCTTTCTCTATTCATACTTTTTCTCATCCACTTTGTTTCCTTTCAAAGCTAACATTACCCTATGAATGCCCAGCACTTCGATTCCTTTACATTTTGGTTGATGCTATCAATACTTTACTTACACACTTTTGTGTACATCCATAATATCTCAGCAGTGTACCAACATTTTATGTTACTTTGCCACCTTTATTTTATTTTTTATATATGTACAATATTTATAGAATGGTAGATCTCTTTCTTTTTCCAGCCTCTATATTTATGAAGGACGATATTTTTCTATGGGTAGTCTAGCTATTAGTTTTTGATACTTAGATTTTTATCCATGTAGCTCATTGCGTTCCCAGTAGTATTTGTTTCGTCTCCGCTCACTAACTACGGAATGAAATAGGGGCAGAAAAGGAGCGACAATGTTGAAGCCTCTGTTTTAATACTCAAGGTAATCTCAGTATGTGAGTACATAATTCCTCTGTATTCAATCCGCTATTACTACTATTAGTGTCGACTGTGTAAGTATGTACGTACCTGAAAAGATAGCCGTCGTGTGAGTACTCGAGAGCACACACAGTGAATGAATTTTGTTGCACATGAGACTCTTCACTCTTTACTTCCTGGAACATGACGAAAAGTAGCCGCCTCAATGGGAGCGATGTCGACGTCTCGTATTTCTCAAGCGTTTCATTTCGTTGCATTAGGCTTTGAGAATGAGAGATACATAAATTTGGCCAGGAAAAGAAGAAAGGAAAACAGGAGCGTAATAGACGGAAACCTGAGCAAGACGAAAGGTCAAAAGTAGCCAGGTGACCCTATATGTGATGAGAAATCCCTTGTGAAAAGCCTGAATCCGAATCCATTTTTTTGTCATCCACATGAGATCTGTCTCATTCTTTATGTAATATAAATGGACTACCTTTGCAATACCTTTTACAAGTTGTTTGATGGATGATGGCAAGATTTTCCCCCTATTTTTCCTGTCATAAAGGCGCATTGCTTTGACGAAGTTAATAGGAAATTGAATCCAAGCATTCTCCTTCTATTTCTCTGTTGTACACCGATAGTCCGCCTTGTCTCTGTGTTTCACCGTCCCCAGTAATTCCAATTCCCTTGTCTTTCAGCCCATGCACATTACAACTCTCTGGCAAGTTGTTCTTTGAAGAAAAGAGGGGCTTCGCGTGCACGCTCGCGGAACGTTGTGATCTATAGAAACGTTTTCTCACAGAACACAAACCACAGTATGCACACCGTGTCCTACAATTACTTCCAGAAATCTATACAGACTTTTTGGATCCAGGCAAGACGATAATATAGTAAACGACAAACACGCCGCCCTACTTCAGATTCGGAGTAGCAGAGAAAGTGAGCGGTGGCAATGCGATGCACATATATGTATGAGGTATTAGTAGAACGACCAAATAAAGCATAAAGGGGATCATTATATTACACAATAGTAATCGCCCATTAAATTAGATTGATTGAGTTGGAAAGGGAATTTAGCAGCTTGCACTTCTTCCATTTTTTTAGATCGTTGTTTGCCCAAAATACATACATAAATGCTTGGACAGATGAATGAATGAATGTGTGGCTTGCGTAACTTCACTGCTTAACATAATTGAACATCCTTTCTCCTTTTCTATGGAAAATAATGATCACAGCGAACTCATTATGTTGAGAGTCTTGTTGTTTCAGAGAAACAAGTTACTTGCCCCGAAATTGAGTAATAATTCATTTTTGATATGGTCACCATACAAATTGCAAAAAAAAACTTTGCGCCAAAACTATACAGCAACATGAATATTACGTTAAATTTCAGTTAATCTAAAGTAGACCAGCTTTTCCCAAACAGTGTAGGTGGATGCTACCCCAGAACTTTCACTAATATGTTTTCTGTCAAAATAAAAAAAAATTGAATTGAAATGCCCATGAAAATACATGCTGTATACTCTACTGTGTACTGTATACACAAATGGTTAGTGATTGTTATTTTTATGCATATCATGAACCTCTTGCGTTGTGTAACACCATACTCCACTTCCC
>JAQGAP010002385.1:0-15355 GCA_034697805.1 Orchesella bifasciata | reverse complement strand
CTTGCAATCATGCAGAAAATACATTTATCATATAAGCCCTTGCTTGACATCTAAAGCAGAGCCTTCAGGCAAATTACAATAAAAATGTTCATATCATACACTTATCTTGAGTTCAGTCCCTTAAAAATAGAATATTACATCATTCATGGCAAATACTCATATTTTGCACATCTGAATGTGCCCTGTCCTCGTGTGAATGGAAATGAAAGGCAACCCGTTGTTGCAGAGTTGTAAAAACTAACGCCTATAAAAGTATAAATATAGCTCTTCTCGCGTTGCGAGATTCGTTTACGACATTGATCACATTTTATGTGAGCTCAGTTAGTTTATCTCCTCATTTCAGATTAAAGACCATTACGTAAATCCTAACGCACGAGAGCTGTGCATAACAACGCTGTTGACTGTCTTTCACATTTTTATATTCATAAAATGATATTAAAAAGATGCGCATGCCCACTTACATTACATGTGTTAATTGCAGTGTATGACGGAAAAAGGGCATGTGTATAAATAATTCATATGAAAACTGTATATTTATGTTACTTTACAGAATTGGCTCATCAATGGAACGGAGAGTATCTGATTTCAAAAATCTGAGTCAGTCAACATCCTACCTTCAACTTTTAACCTTTTACTCTTAACGGCAAACTCGCACTCGTACGTATTATATGCACAATCGTAACATTTTGCAATCGTAACAAAAGTGCTAAAAATAAATCTCAGATTGAACCGGTATTGGATGTATGCCGTCCATCCTCCAAGCGATGCTGGTTTTGCTATCTACAAGACGGGAAGCATAAAACCCACGTTTCCGTTTATGATAATGATAAGTCCTAACGATGTATCCTTGTGTTAACCACCCCGCGTAGCTCATCCCATTTTCCTCCATATTACGAACACTTTAGCACAGCATCAACATCAAATTCATTACGTCCGTCCTCTGACAAGAACGGCAAAACCAGTCTTCTTGAGAAATGAAATAGGGATGTGAAGGAAGACGAGAGGAAAATCCTGATTTTCTCGATAACTTCGTTTCCCTTCGTTGAGATGAGAATTCTTTCTATTCCATTGGACTTCACCTTAACAAACAAGAACATGTTTGATGTTGTGGAGCGTAATGGAATGGAAAAAGGAATAAAATATCCTATCCCAATCCTAAACCAGGTTTTCATAGGCAGGTAAAAAAAAGGTTGTTGAAAGAGGCTGTTTGACTGACTTGTTTGATGCATAGATTGCATTGGCTTGTTTTTTTTTGGATCTTCTATTCTATTGCTTCGCGTGTGCCTTGTCTTGTATGCATATAACATAATGTATGTCATAGGATGTATATATGTATATTTTGTACCTTTTATGCATTTTTTGAGTGTGTGTAGGGCAAAAAGTTTTTGTTGGTTTCGTTAACTATCCTAAACTTCTCTTTTCTCTTGATTCTGACATGCAACATAATTCATATATGAATATAACGATATACATTCATTTTTTACCCTTGCGAATGCATGTACCTGCTTATACTTGTATGAAGCACACAAAATATATAACTTTAAAGCAACAACCACTTTTTGAAAAGCAGTTCTTTTTGGGCCAAAACGGAATGCCACATGAGAGTGAAGTTGAAGTGAAGGTACATCAAGGCAAAACTGTGTAACCAACCACCTAAAAAACTTGATTCCGTTCCATTGTTGTTTTGTCTACGACTTCAAAGTGTTTTCAGCATAAACTTTTTCATTCTATATCATGCTGTACTTTCGTTACATCTTGTGTGCTTAAACATATTACATACATGGTTATACCAAAACAAAACTGAAAGCTTTTAAAAAGACTCAGCCACAGCAATAGTGAATCTGAATTTTGAAATAAACTGACAAGCTAGCTGCCTTTGCTTGCAAGACCTTAAAAATGATTTTACGCACAGATAGCATGCATGCACTCATCCATTCAACCTTATACGAGCACAATTATCATAAAAGTGCGCTGGCTCTGAGCAAAACAGCATTTCATAAAGCAAACTTCCTATCCTATCCTCCCTTCTCGAAACAGTAACGAGAAGAATTTTATTCCTTCGAGAACAACATTTCAAACGGATATAGTATAATATAGTCTGCATCCCAAACTCTTGTCTTGTACACATTTCATAAAACCATACATCACAATAATATCAGAGCATCAGATTTTTTATCCGTATTCCAAAACACCAACCTCCTCTCGCGTACAACTTCCATTTGTTTTCATCCGACTCTTTTTATTGCATATAGCAGCGCATCAGCGTTATTTCAAATAATAAGCCATGATCCTCCTCGAAATTGCAGTTTGATGTGCGCGTGGACTATTGACTACCACTAAAATGTCTAGAGCAATCTGACTGTCTGTTATGTCCTCGTAATATTTTTTCCTTGTTGTGTTGTAGCTACACCCGTGATCCTTCTGCTTTCTGCCTTCTAGCTTAGTGCTGTGCAAGACCAAATGAATGCAGAACAGATAACAGAAAGAGTAGCTACCGAATTTAATTTTGCATGAGATGTGATGAGATATCACATATCACACAGTCACGCTTCTTGAAATTCTATGCAGTACACGAAAGTACAGCGTACGTTTTTGTTGTCTCTCTCATTCCAAAAATCCAAGCAAACACCTTGCTGATAGGAATCCTTCTAGTAATTCACTCCCTCCTGTCACCTCACAACAAAAACATAATCCAGTAGTGGTAGTGGTAGGTTTGTCTTTTACATAGTCTCACCTCACCTCACCACCATCATCATCAATACCATTCACCACACGCATTATACATATCTTTTTACATGAAAAAGTACCTTCCTGTATGTCATTGCTCTACAAGGGAGAACAGAAGACACACAAGCGTACAATAATTTTTTATCCGTAGTAGTAAGACACAGACGCAGAAATTACGTGGCGTGATGGTAATATTTTGGATTTTAATATCAGCATGTAAGTAACAACTCCTGCAAAGCGCATTATATTATACGCTCAGCTCACCAAATGCAAACGGTGCGGTGATGTGATGTCCAAAAGGGAAGAGAGCATTGAGCATGGTGGTTGAACAATTTCCCACATTTACGCTATTATTATCAACATCCCTTCCCTAAAAACCTTTTTTTTTGCATTCAGTTTCGTCATACCATGTACGTACGTAGTTGGAATAGATATAGAATGCATGCATACACAACATTCACATAGCAAACATCAAAATCCCATTCATAAATGATATAAAACTTTGTACTAAACTATAAGCACTTAAGAGAGCTATCCCATCGTTGTCATCATCATCATCACCACCATCCGCATTCAATATATATTTTTATCCTCATGTAACTGTGAAAAAAGCGTACATAACTTGAGTCAAGCTCTTCTGTACACAAGAGCGAGCAGGCAAAGCCAAAGCCAACCACTGTACTTGCATGGGATTCTTCTGACTATTCCGAAGAAGACAGATTTAAAGCTAAAAGAAGCGTTGTGTAAAGTGACTCACGGAAAAAGCAGTCAATATCCTCATCACCATTTTTAGTTCTTCGGCAGAGCTCTCACAGCTTACAACCACTTGCTTCGTTGCGTACTCGTCGTCATTTCAGTAGTGGCATTCATGTGAGAAAAATATACAGATACATATGCATCCCTGTAATATTCTATTCCAGTTGGACGGTAAAAAACAAAAAATAATATCCATCCTCCTATAGACCAAAACCTATAGGTATATGTATATGCACCTTCTGTTAGAAATAAATGTAACGTAAGTACTCAAGTCATTTCATTACGTTCACGATCTGTTATTCTGGACTGCTACTAAAAATGTGAGTTGTGTTACGTTACACTTTACTTAATATGAACAATGTTTTTCTGTGCTTGTGAATACCATTGTAGTTTTCGTGGATATCTGCTCCCGAATAGACTGAATACATGTAACCCCCATTTCAGTTGTCCAAAATAGTGTGATTCATTTATATTTTGTATCAACAAAACTGCTCGCACATCCTGGTAATCATATAATATTGATCCTATTATCTCATTTACACAAGAAAAAAGGAGAGCTGACAACGAGCGTCAAATCTACATCAGCACACACGCTCCTATTAGCACATTCCTATTTTTACCTCTGGAATTGAGTGTAATACGTACGTGTTCAGGGTGCAGGAAGGAGGAAGCCACGCATATACGCATTTTCTCCAGACCCATTGAGAGTCCATCAAGTCAAAGGAATTATTCATTATTCATTCTTTCACAAAATCAGTCCTGGAAATATCAAGTTGGACTATGACATGACTATACCAGCAGCTGCAGCCAACTGAATACCATAATAACACTTGGGAGTTTGGATTTGGAAGCGAACAGTTTTTTTATTGCTTCTCTCCTGCTCAGTCTCCAGCAACTACTACTGCTACAACTCCTAAATTCCATGAAAAGACATAGGATGGAATAAGGACGTGATCAAAAGGAAGGAAAAAAGAGAGCTGGATATAAGAATGTAATATTGCATACAGGGAAGTGAAAGCAGAGCATAGTGTGTGCAAGTGAGAGAGAGAGAGAGAGAGAGAGAGAGTGAGTAACAAGCTCCTGGAAAAAACGATCGATCATCATGAGTTTATTGACAGTAGTTGTTAGTATACTCGTGGAGGTTGTTGGTGTTGCTCCAGCTTTTGGAACACTATAGCCCAAAGTAATAAATACTTTTATACTACTACTTACTTACTTACTCCAGGTTTGGGTATATACCTATTGTGCTCATATCGTATGGAATTGGAACTCCGCACTTAATTCCTAAAAACAGCTCTCCGCCTCGTGTGCTTTTTTTGGGCTTTTTATTAGAGCGGATATTATGCATGCCTCGAAGAATGTATAAGTGAGTGTGTATCCCACCACCAGTGAAAACAGTTGAGTTTCTCCTCTTTTGCATATAATGTGCCCCCAATTTTTCTGTGCAGAAGAAGGAACATGAAATGAATACCTGTTGTGTGGCACAAAAGCAAAATACTTTGCACGAAAATTATTACTAACTTTTTTATTGCCGTTGCTTGCCTATCCTTTTGGACTGGAGTGGATCTAAAATAGAACAGTTGGAATGTGTCAACTGCGGACTGGACACAAATAGAAAAAGGAAAAATTAGAACAGCAAAGTTGAAAAAGAAGACAAATGGATTTGTAGTGTTTTTTCCTTCTTGCCTTCTGTATTTTATCCCGGTGATAAATACCAAAAAAACACGAATATTCAAGAAGAAATCATACTTTAGTAAATTATCTCTAGTAAATTATATTACAGTAGTGCTTTCCATATATACATAATATATAGAGTATACCTATATTGACAGTTTTTGCCAACGAATACATTTCCAGTTTTTCATTCCAATAAAAAAAATTCAGTTTTCTCTCTACAGAATTTTGAAGTACAAAGAAAGGATAGCTAGAGATAGTTGATAATATTATCCTTGAAATTTTTAAAAACTACATGCTAAATCTGCTCAGTTTTCAACAAAGATGCAATAACATTTCCGAAAAAAGATTAGAAGGAAAAGAGAAAGGAAGCCTAAAGAACGGACGTTGAGCGTTTGTACAACTTGGTTTTCTGTAATTTGTAAACGAAAGCTTTCAACTTGTCTATGCAAAACCTTTTTGTATCAAGCAAATCTACTCCAGCACTGGTTGCATTAGAGAGGGATTATATTCAATTAATTATATCGCTCTTTATCGTATCGTATGCATTTTCCAATTCAAGTGCTCTCAATCCGATTTTCATGAAGATTAAAGACAAAGTAAAAGGAGACACCAACGTGTGGATCACAGATACAAAACTGCATGCGCTATTGCATTCACTTTAAAACATTAGCGATAAGCTGTTCTACCTGTCTTCGAAATCAAGAAACTACTTAATCAGAAAAACAATCAAATCAATTGATTTTTTCAACAAGTCCAACAAGCCAATAAATATACGAAAGGTTTGCGACTCACTTTCTCAAGTGGACATTTCAAACATGGGAACTTGTGAAGAGGTAAGAAAATATAAAGATCTGTATATATTCTGTACACAAATGTATTATAACTAGCGCATGAATTGAGCTGCGACACATTGAAACTGAGAAACCAAACTTATGTGTATCTCGCTACGTTTATGGCTTAAGTATTTGAATTTTAATTAAAAAATCCAGCCAGTATTATATAGTATTTTAAAGCCAAAAGCATGAGCCACATGAAGTTTATTACAGAGCTCTGCTAATCAAAAAATCAAACTTTGCTCTACCTTCGAACTAGCTAATCATCGTATATTAAGACATGCATAGAAATAAATACAACAACTGACAACGTCGACATCCAAGGACAAGACATTCCAAAGGTTTAAAACCATCATAATATGCAAACAAACTGTATTTGCTCATTAAGTACTTGTGGCTATCATCATGACACACTGCCATCAGATGAGTAATTTGACTTTGATAGTGCTTTTCCTTGTGACTAAACCTCAATCCAATGATCATAAAACAATTTGACACTGAGAAGATTTGTCTTGTAGAACTCCTCCTCGAGATTGATTCAGAAGACAAATTCAGGTGTACGAACTAAAGTCTTAACGTACGACGTTTTTCATAATTAAATAGGTACGTCAATACATGATGAATGATAGAGTAGAGTAGGTAGGCGTTGCTTTCGAGAAACCACTAAGGTTATTATTCTTTATCGACGGATTTGAACATTTTCAGGCAATAAAAATGTCTATTCTGAAGCATTACATCATTCGAGGTACGAAAATTTTTCAAGCGTTTTGCTGTCAGTGCAAGTGATAATGATTGGCAACTTGAGGGCAATATAATAATAGTTCTCTCTCTCGCATCACATTGTACAAGTCCCAGCCTAAAGTCTGCTTGTCAAAATAGCAACTGTCTTACAAAGATATGAGAAACAACCGAATGCATAATAGAACGTTTAAAAAGGCACAACTTTTTAGAGCTCCTACTACCTTGTGGTCATGGTCATTGAGATTGGGCTCCTTCTTCCTACGTAACAGCAATCATCCTTGTTGCCTACAGAGTCAAGTCTTTTATGCCCCAACGAAAAAGTAACACAGATCATAAGGACGAATCTCATATGTAATCTCATCTCACCTACTACCTACATACAATCATGATGATGTTCATGTCAGGTATTTCGTTCCTCATTAGAAGAGATGCTCACGTTCACATCCCTAACTGAAGTCCACAGTGTGCAGCATGTGTGAGCGCATGAATGCATGCTAGTTGTACTTAAATGTAAAGATTTTTCATCAATAATCTCATGCCCTAGCTCACAAACAATAGCGTTCTTGTTGCCTAAGGGTGAGTTGGTGCCACAGAAAGAAAATGTATTGTATGACACATCACGTAATATGTCTTATGCATCTCATATAAGCATATACTTAAGGCAAGACAACAATGGGTTTTATAATAGGTGAGCTGAGTGAGACTAAAGGTAGACGATTGGATTATACAAAGAGGAATGAAAAAGTGAAAGTTAAGGAAATTGAAAGTCTTGGTGGGGACGAGAATTGACGATGTGATGTTGATGATAATAGTTGATTACAAAAGCGTAATATATGCATATATAATATTATTGAAAGCATGCCATAAATGCATGAAAGGGCATCTCTCCAATCCCTAGCTATTTAATTACGCTGTCATTCTGGCCATATATCACGTATTGCAATTGCAAACAAGATTACATGAAAGGTGAATGTTTTTAGTTTGTTTCCACATACAAACTAATAAAAAAAGGTACCTACCCCGACCTGACAACTAAAATGTTTATAGAAAGACCGTTTCGATGAGATGATGTTGAAGCAGGGGCATTATTGGGCATTTCAATCTCACCTTCTTGACTGATATGTGACATAATATTGACATTAGGGGACAATAAAACAGACTTACTTTTCGGAAGTATCGGAGCAAGGATACGGAAGAACCTTTAGAAATTCATAGGAAAGCTGAAGGCAATTAGGAAGTGTTACGTTAGAATGACCTATGGAAGGACATTTTGTAAGTGAATACAGTGCAATCAAGCATCATTACGAATTTATCAGAAAGTGTAGGAAGTAAAATATGAAGATGATTTGGAAAGTTAGAAATACTCATCACTACTACTAGACTTGTGGATGGGCAGAAATAATTAGAATGAAAATGTAGGGAATTGTAATGTCGTGCTCATTTAAAGCTAATTATATCCATGCTCGTCATTAGCTCATCCTCCAGGTATTTCTCAATCATCAATGACAAAACTTGTTATTGAGGATTGAACTGGTTTACATTTTGCATGCACCGTGCAATAACGTACTTTTTGTGGGTAGACAACAGAGACATGTTAGGAATGAGCAGAGCAGAGGAAGTGTATAGTTTTGCGATAAAAAATTGATAAGAGAATGGTAAATACAGATTAGAAGAGGTGCAAATAATGACATCTGCAGAAAACACGAGTTCAATCAAACAAAGTGAGAAAATACTAATGAGTTGCCTTTCGTTTCTTTCTTTGTGATTTTCATTTCATCCCATTCCTCATTTCTCAACCTAACACGGACGGATGCTATCGATAACCTTTCGGACGTTTGTGCCTTTGTTCAATTGACTTGCAATGGGAGAGCAGGACGCAGATCATCAGGATCAGCAGACGGAGGAGCAAAGTAATCTGGAAGAGAACAATCTCATGATTACCGGCCCTCCAGCATCTCGCACGGTGATTGACAATCTCAAGAAATTACTTGTGCAACGCCAACATTCCAGAGAAAGTGATACTGAGGTAAGGACCAAAAGAAAGCATTAAGCATAAAGATGCAAATGCAAGTTCAAGATGACTAATAAATCGTTGATGCACCTTTCTAGAATAAAAATGCTGCGAGATCCAACTCAGGCTCCAACTCAGATGCAGCCTTTTACTCTCAGTTTTCGACATCAACCTCAGATTCCGATGATTCCTCAGATGACTACATGATCTTTCAAGAAATTTCCAACCAAGCAGACAATAACAACGGCAGCAGCACAAATCACAGTAACAGGCGACGGCATAGACGACGCCGATCATATTCCAGCTCTTCATCATCGTCTCCATCTCCAGTTGCACGGAGCCGTAGAAAAGTACTGAAATATTCAAGGAATCATGTTACTTTTCCGGATGCAAAGATACGGTTTACTAAACATAACTTTCTTTACTCCACCACAGGTTACAAGAGTAAATGTGACATTAACTACTAGTATTGGAGATGTATCCGTTGATGGAGTCGTGAAGACAGCGTCAGGTTCCCAGAAACCTCAAGAGATACCGTCAGGGCGATCACGCCGTATTGAAGGTACTAAAGAACATGACTCTGCCAACTCTACATCTTCTCACAAGGATTCGTCAGATGAGGACAATTTCCCAGTAACAAATATACAGGGTAACAAAAGTTTATCCTCTTCAGCAGAGGCTGCAGGACCTGTGACAGCCGGTCGTTGCCCCAAGCTGAAAAGCCGACGTGATAGAGACAGGAAACGGAAACGGTCTGAACTCAACTATGCAACTCATCGCCCTAAAATTCTTAAATCAACAGAAGATCGTACATCAACTACAACTGTTATCTCGCACAATGAAGGAAATTCAACAAATGCATCGCATGAAAATGCTTCTGCCGCTGGTGGCAGAGGAGACGCAACCGTTGCAAGTGTTCCAAATCATACCGCTGCCACTTTAACCCCAGCTATTTCAGAGAATTCCACTGGCAATTTGATTGATGGGGCAGCAGTAACTTTTTCAGAGAATGCTTCTTCGTCTTCTCATTTGGCTAACCAAAATAAAGATGAATAAAAATTGTTACGTGTGTAATAATATGGTCTGGAACCATGCTTATCACATGCCAATTTCCATACATTTCGTCTTTAATCAACAACAATCCATTTTTCTACCATGAATACTTACAGTTTTAGATGATGTACTGTATAATTAGTTATTATTTTAGATAATATGTATAACCAAACTCTCTCAATCCTTTTGGACAAAAACTTGGAACATGATAGCAAATCAACAAAAGTATGTAAACTCTACTACAGTTAGTTATTATGTATGTAGCTCTCCTAAAGCAAAGGAATGATTTCTCATTTTCTATGTATCACGTTCCTCAACTATGCAAATCTAGAATAGCGAACTAGCAGTTATTTACTTTGCCTTACTTTTCTTACTGCCTTAATTTTGGGTATCTACCAAACTTATACATCGAGATCAAAGCGTGTATTGTTGAACAATCAACGTAAAACAAGTTTTTAAAGTATTCGATGTCTAGATTAAATTTCCAACAGTAAACCGTGCTGCTGAAGAAAGCATAATATCTTATGTTACTAAATGCACAGCAGCTTTGTACTATAATGGCAAGATAGAAGCTCAATCAAGTGAAGTGAACATGGAAAAATTGAAACGAAACTTTGTCAATATGTGTGAACAAGGCTTTCAAAAAATTCAGTTTGTTGTCAGATACTGTACATAAACTCATTCAAGTTAATTACATGGCAAGATAAATTTCTTTCTGCTTAAGCTAACATGGTATCAGTAATTATCACGGTCGATTTAAGTGGAGCAATTTCGTTCTCTTCTCTCTCAACTATCTGTATTGTTATATTTACTGTACATTGAACAATACAATTATAATGTACAACTGGTTCACAAATTGTAGTTGCTGGTGTAGAAAAGTATTATGCATTATATTACGTAGGAACTATGAAGTTTGATGAACTGGAAATTAGAGTACTAAACGAATTGTATTAAACCTCTGAAATTCAAAACTTCCTTAGGCTTCGTAGACCAATATAACGCAACTATATTATGTAAACTATTCCAGTTCATTTTTGCATCACATAAAAATCTTTACATACATAGGAAATTATTTATCACTTAAGTTTAGATCCCTTTGTATGTGTACCAGCTTCAGTTTTCTATAACATAAATGGATTATATTCATGTAAAAACAGTTTTAGTAGTCCAACATATATAGGTAACGTTTTTTATTTATAACTAAATAGATATACACCAAACAATAATAAGAAAAGTTAACAGACAACAATCACTGGGACTTTAGTTGCAAGATTTTAAGTTTGTCTTTGTTTAACAATTTTTTCCTTTACCTTCTTCACTAGTTTTGAATATTATAATTTAAATTACAAGTCAGCTAAATGCGTTTCAGTTAACGTAAACATATCTGTGGTACTTTTGATCCCCGTGGACTTTTGTAACGAGTACAATTATTTCGTTTAATAAAATGTAGGTTAATATTGTAATAAAACAAAATTGCAAAAATTACTTGTAAATTTTTTTAACTGCATTACTGCATAAAAATCTAAAACCAACGTCAACTTATGAACGACTCTTTAAAAAACTTTTAAACTTTCTCGGAGCTGTTGGAGCATTATTATTACCTGACCCTAACTCTGGCGGTTCCGTTCTTCGTTTCTTTGAGCTCTTTCCAAGGGATTGGAAGTCCGAGTCCAAATCATCATTGTTGTTAACAGCAGGTAATGTTACTCGTTTCTTTTTTGCTGGAGTTTTCTTTTTCCTTTATATAATATACATGCACATCTTTAAACAGTCTGAATTTATACACAATACTTGACGGTATAATATTAACTATACACATACCCAGAGTAGGTTTTAATTTTAGGGAAAAGCTTTTTAAAGAATTCTTCCAACTCGGAACAAGTCGAAATATCGTACGGATCATAGTCTGCAGATTTTTGCAGTTTTAGTTGTTTTCTTTGTTCCATTTCATGATGTGCATCGGCATAACACGTAACTTTCTCATTAGACTTCCTGTGCGGTTGAATTGACTTGGAGTGGGAGGGCGAAGGGCCTTCGAAACTCGTTCTGTCGCCAAAACTTTGGTCCCTTTGGGGTGATGCGGCAAAACAACTTTTGAATGAAGTATCAAAGATACTAACAGCAGGACTGAACGGAGCTTGAACGGCTTCATGAATTGGGGAGCTGTTTCTCACCAAACTTATATCAGATAGAACTTTTCGAGCAGAACGAGGAAGAGGGTTCTCATAAAAAGTATCTGTACTTAAATAAGTTGCATTGAATTGTGTGCCGTTTAATGACATTTCTTCTTCTTCATCATCATCCTCGTCTGAAGATCCCGATATATAAAATGCGCTGTCAGTTTCATTCCGACTGCTAACATTCGGCGATTTCGTCAACATCCTTCGTGGTGTTCGTTGAGAAAAGCTTCTAGGAGTGGCCAACTTAAAACTGTTGAATCGCGAGCAAGGGGTTCCATTTGAAATAGGAGTACTTGGAGATCTCAAGCTCAGCAACGCTCTTCGTGGTGGTGGTGTTCGTTGGCTAATACTTCTAGGGCTGACTGACTTGCAACTACTGGAGGGCGAACGAGGGGCTCCATCTGAAGTAGGAGTAGCTGTGTTGCTGCGACCTAAACAGAAAATTCTTTAGTATACGTACGCATTGCTAAACTCAACGGAAACAAATCATATCGTATTGCATTAATATACCTGTGTCTGACATAGTTTTGTCCAGACCATACACTTGGGATTCAGGGCACCAATTCTGTGTATAACTTAACTTATTCTGATCTGCCAACTATTTATTGCAAAAGTAAAATAATTCAATTAACATTTGACATTTACAAAATACTAACGAAACGTAAAACAAAATGATGAAGTACCAAACGCCGAAGAGTCCGTGGTCTTTGGCAGTTCCTTGAACCGCACTAAAATAAAAAGATTTGAATTGGAAATTAGAATTTTCGTAATTTAACCAACATGCATGGACATTAAATTCAATAAAAGCTTGCAATTTGTTAGGTAACAATAACAAATATGAATAATCACCACGTGCTGATGGAATCCCATCTCTTTCATAACTTTCTCAACAAGTTCTCCGTCCCGGAATACAAAGTACATTGAACGATTTCCCGTTCCACGTAACGCTTCGACATCATTGCTAATTTCCTCAAAGTCGACGCTTAAAACTACGTGAAGAAACAATACTTTCTCGTTTTTCTTAAAGGTGGAGGATTGTTGAGTATTTTCCCCAGTGTCCTGCGACTCAATCTGACTTTGCCCATCATTTACAACCCAATTTAAACATGTGGAGTCGATCTGATCGCTGCGGATGCTGAGTGACAGCAATGGCGCCTCAGGAATGGAGTAGAATACGTGAATCCTTTCACTTACAATGCTGAAGTCAACCCAAAAGCCTAGGTCAGTATTTAACACCTGCTGGAAGAAATAAGAATTGATTTAACTGTTTAATTCTTAGATACTGTTTTCTTTAAAAAGGAAGCAAAGAAAAGATTTCACGTACTTCTGGCGGACCAATTTCCGTGTCACCAACGAATAAGTACAAACACTGAATTGGGATAATAAACTTCGGTCCCCTTTTTGATAGATTCATTGAGTTCAAAAATTGACGTAGCCGCTACAAGTAATCAAAACCAATTTTAGTTTAGGTCCCGTTCCCGTTACACGTAAACATAAAGACATCTTTTACGAACCACATCAATATCAGCCTCCGTCATTAGCTGCTTACGGGCGTTTACATCAACAAATGAAAACATTGAGTTAATTAGAGCAAGTGCGTTGGCTCCAGACGTCCATTCTATCCACGCAGTAATGATCTGCATCAGGTAGTACTGACAGTAGAAGTCTCCACACTTACACACGGCTTTTGATATTGACTTCCTGGTAAAGCGAAACATGGGTAACTGGTTGATTATTCACAAGAGAAGTTTGTTGGAATTCTTTAAAGCTCGAAATGATGACAACCTACATTAGTTCGAGTGTACCACTGCCCCATTCTCTTCGAAATCCTTCATGACCCGGGTCGAAGACAGCATTTACAATAGTCAACACCATAGGAGAGACCATCGAAGTATACTGCCAAGACTCGGGGTTATCAGCAGACACCTTGATTAAGGCTTCAAACAGATCCACAACAATCTCACCTAACAGCGTGCCATTTGCTAAACACCAGTTAAACACTGCTACGATGATTTGCTATAGAAAAGTAATACAACAATGTCCGATATACTATTTACATAATTATCATGCTGTCGTTTAAAACAATTTTTATATTCTTACCTCTAATAATGTGCCCAAATCGAACACTACATCAGAAACTTCATAAATACGTGTACACGGATGGCTTAGGGATATGCAAAGGTTCGTAGATTCCACTATCAGCTCCTTATAATCAGGTAGATATTGAACTACCTTTGATGTAAGAGTGATATCCTTTGATTGGATAGGAAAAAATGTGCATTCAACAAAATGACTCCCGGAGTTCTTCTCATAATAACGATTTAGATCCAATCACAACACTTACGTTAATTACTGCAGTAGCGATTTCATCAAAATACAACCTGATTTGGGCCAGCAACTTAAGCCTCACTTTTCTGCTTCTGGAATAACTCTAAAGCATGTAAAGTTAAAATCATTAGTGTCAACTATGAACAAAACAAAAAATAAAATGTCTATTAAAAAATAACTGACAACTGAAGTAAGGGACAAAAAAACATACCCGTCTTATTTCCATTATGGCACGCTGAATAACTTCGCAATTTATGGTAATTTCTTGTTGTTCCTCACCGTCTTCATCATCCCCTGCCACCGAGCAGTTGAGTACATCATTATCAGTCATCTTGGAGCTTGGGTTTCCAGGAACCGATTCCTCCTCCTCTTTGGATCCCACAATTTTCCCCGCACTGGTCACTCTGCTCGCTCGTCGTCTAACACCAGGAAACAACTACTGACTGATCTAAAAATCCAAAATATATTTACATTCAGACCAGTTATATCTATGTAAAGAAATTAGAATTCCAGACTACATTCCAACCAAACTGAGAAAATCAGAAGCAAGTGGCACCAAAAAGCTGAAGCACGTATCAGTTGGTTTGTTTACGTTACCGTTTGTCAGAGATCCTCTCTGAGTTATTTTGCAAACATTACAATCACAGATGATTATTATGTGTATTTACCGAACCAATACCAAATACTGAAAAAAAAATCAACAGTAAACAACCTGCCGCGTTGTAGATTTTTCACAAATTAATTTCACTTGTTGTCGTTGTCTCGTCCGCCTAATAAACTTTCTCCGTCTGCCGTCTGCAGAACCTTTAACCTTCAAGAAAAAAATTGGGGTATCACAAGACTAGGTGAAAGCGATTTTTCTTTCTTTCGTATTCGTCTTGGGTGGTTTAATTGTTTGTTTAGTATAAATATTTATGGCGTCCTTTGTTCATCAGCCTTTTTTCAGATCAGCGCAGCGTCCGTATTTCTTTACCAACTCGAGCAGCAGCACCATCCATCGACAACATCAGCGCATCGCTTTGCTCGCAAGTTTGCTTCAGTGAAAATTT